>APFE030906418.1:231393-274427 GCA_000404065.3 Pinus taeda | reverse complement strand
ATCTAAGTGGAACCAAGAAGTATTAGTGGAATGATACTAATCGAAAACCTAGATCTAACTCACACCTTTGCAAATATCTATAAATGGATACCTCATTTAAGAGATCTAGAGGCTGGAATTTTGTAATTTGTAAGGAAGTGCTATTGGTTTCTCTTTGAGAAGGAACATTGTATTGTTGGGTTATCTTTCTTTTCATGAGGTGAAGAGGGATTTGACGTTGGGAGGATGATGCTGGATCAGATAGCTGGGTTGTAATCCTCTCTTCTATTTCTACTATTAATAAAGTTCTTTTAGTTTTCCTCCATACAATCATGTATTTGTGAATCTTGTTATTTGTGAATGAAATTGTATGTTCAATGTATTTCTGATTCTACATTGGTTATGATATTATAGATCGAGATGATTTGATGGTGTTTTGTTATTTTGACTCTACAGGTATTCTCTAAAGTGGAAGAAGTAGGAGAGGAGTGACAAGCTCTATCAAGGGAGAGAGGAAGCAAGTAAGGAGCCAAGCAGAAGATTTAGGTTGGCCTTCTTTGCTTCTCTCTTATCTATCATACACAAAGGAAATCTCGAAGTGCTTTGATTGTTTGTTTTTAAGATAGCTACCCATCTTAGTGGGACTAGTAGATCGAAAAGACACTAGTTTTCCCGGAAACAAAATGGCGACTCCACTGGGAAGAAAATAGTTTGTTTGTTTGTTATTATTGTTTGTTTTATAAACTATAGACGGAGCCTGAAGTTAGCCAGCTAGCCTTCGAACTGCTTTTGCTGTGTAACTACAAAGTAGATGAATGCTGCTTCAGTCAATCTCCGGGATGGTTTATGAACTGAACATCTGACTTGCAAGCATCCTAAACGCCCTTGTGGTAGCTCAATAACCTCATAATATCATACCCCTATACTTTATTTTTACTGTCTATCATAGCTCAATCTAAATCATTAAACTTACCTACAAATTTTGAGAAAAAACCAAACTCACGGGATTTGTGCCCAATATATTATTGTTGCATTAATGACTACATCTATTAAGGGCAACCATTCTGAGGAGAATTTGTTACTGTCGGGTTTGCCAAATAGTCTACATAGCATAACTACAACAAAACAGAAAAGGGAATAAATAGTTGCTGTGGCATACATACTGTTTTTGTCCTTCTTGATTCTTTCATCATTATTTGACCAATTCTCTGTGCAGTCCGTCGGGTCTTCATTTTCTTTGACGAGTTTCTCAACAAATTTCCTGTTGTAGGTAACTTGTGGCTCCCGTAGGTGGCACATAAGCCTTAGGTTATCTGGAGTGAAAGCTCCTATAACTTCCTGGCCTCCTGTTTTGAATTCTCTATCAGATATATTAGCGTCGTCAATGATCCACTTAACCATGCTGGTATAGGGGATTATTTTTGGTCGCGCGACTATTCGGTGCATAAATGAGCATGCAAACTCAGTTATGGAAGCATCAGAGGAATCATGCCCATCAACTGTAATCATTGTCTCAATAATCCTTGGTTGTTCTTCCTCCAGTAACTGAGACATAGCCTCCCATGTAGACATCCATGCTTCCTTATTACATGTAGTATCCATGAACAGAGGAGTCATTTGTGACTTCCGAGAGGTGACTGCTTTCCCTTTATTCACCATGACTTTCGGCGTCCTATTCTGCAGGTTTTTCCTGAAAGTTTCAAGAGGAACAACTTGTTAGATAAAAATGATAATAAACGTAGGAATGAATGGATGAAGAAAACCAGTAATGGTGATAAAGGTGTTTTATTTGAAATCACATAAGAAGATATCAAATCATGCTAAATGACCTTTCACACATAAATGTAGTTACTTCTTCATAAATTCCCACTAATGATCTATTATCCTTTAACATGAATGTCCATAAATATTCACATCGTAAATTGGGAAACAATCTTCTAGGGTGGTGAGCCTTTAAACTGTGATAATAGCGATTTTGCAATTTGCGAAGCAATGTCATAGATCGCTATATCACATAATTCATTTTCTATTTAACTTACCACCTTATTAGTTTGTGCAAGATGCAAGATACGAGAAACAAACGTCATTACTTATCAGGCTTATTTTGAATGAATAATGGATCTCCACATGTGTTGGTGGAAAGATTAAAAGGTAGGTGCAAGATGTGATCAAATTTTGCAATGTCGGTTTATGATAGGTTGAGGCTTGTGTGGTATGATTGAAATGTGATGCGAGAAGGCTATTATACCATCGCAATTTTGCAGATCGCAATCTCACGGGGTAGCTTGTTAAGAAAATTATTTTATAAACAATGATGTTACGGTGTGAGACTTTAGCTTTTTAAAGAAGCTTTAAGGACTTTATAACATTATGACCATTTTTGAGTATGGAGTTTCTTTTTTTATCATTTCATCATAGATCATGGTGGGTCAGAAAGGTATCGTTTGTGATGCATTTCATGATCAATATGAAAAGGTAGCATTTTAATGGTTTTGAAGGTTTTGTTTGATATCTTGATTTATTCTGTTAGGTCCCTATAATACTAGTGATTGCCCCATTATTATTTTAGTTATATCCATTATCAATATTGTTGTGCCCCTATTGTCTCCATATTGTTATTACTGTGCCCCATAGAATCCCTCTATTGTTATTTTTGTGCCTTTATATTATTATTGTTAGGTCGGCCTGTGGGTTTTATATTTGAAACTCCCTTAGACTCCTATATTAGAAATGAGTTTTTTCCATTTGAATCATAAAGAATCATTCATTTGTGTAAATAAAGAGTTCCCCCTTAAAGAGGCTGAAATTATAAGGCGTTGATCTATCTTCCTTCTTTTTGGTGAGCTGGTTTTCATAACATATTCTCAAATAAAGAAATAGCTACAAAATGCTAGGATTGATTTTTTGGGTATATATATATATATATTATAATATATAATATATAATATATATAATATAATATATACATTATATTAGATATATATATATATAAGATATAAAATAGATATATATATAATATATATATTTGAAAGGGTCCATTTATTAAAGTAATATTTTACTACTTAAGGTTTGATAAAATGGGGGGTTTTGTTGACAAGCACACACAACTTTAAATGTATTATGAGGTATTGATGTCTATTGAATATTACTAACTTATATATTATCTAACAACATATTAGAGTATTATGAAGTGTTTATATATATAAATATATTAAATAATAATATATAAATTTATATATATAGTATATGTATATACGATAGAATATATAAGTATATATAGATAATTAGATATATTATATATATAATATTTCGATATAAAGGATGGAGAAGATTCTTATACATGTTGATTTACTCCTACTTTATTATAAAGATTATTAGTTTGTAAATAAGATTTGTTACAATACCATGGCTAATCAATAACACATGCCCAAAAATCTATAGCTCATTTCATATGACACTTGTTCTTATCATGATTTTTTTTAATTAATCAAATCGACTAAAAGAGCAAAAAGAACATAAACACCTTGGAGATATATCTCAAATATTTTATTTCTTTATCCTACTAAGAATATTCTCAAATATTTCATGGAGGTTAAATCCCTACCATCCACAAATGTCTATAATCCATCTCTCAAGTATTGATAATTAAATTAAAATTATGAAATTCCATTCCAAAATAAACACGTTTATAGATATAATTAATAAGTTATAAGTCCTATTCCAAAATAAACACATCTATAGACATAATTAATAATTTATAGTTGAGGCATACATGGATAAAGAGACACCTTAAACTATATCACAAAAATTCGATCAATATATCCTTTAAGGATAAAAAAAAAAACAATTTTTTTTTTCAATCACCCAATATCACCTACTCTTCAAACCTTCATAAAATTTTTAACATATATAGCACACTATAATGTTCTAATTAACATAATCTTTCAACAAAAACAAGAACGCATAATGGATTCAGAACTACAATCACTTTACTTAATTAATTACTTTTAATAACACATGCCAGTGTAATTAACACAAGAAACCCTTGCCAATGACATGCAAGGCTACTCATCAAATGCGAAATCACAACATTGAAGCACAATCGTAGACCCTAGATGGGTCTAGCATACAAGTTACTCCCACAAGGTTTTCATCCCTGGGATCAAATTAGAACTGGCCTTTCCAAGTTCTCAACAAAGACAAAATAGATCGATAACTCAGGATGCTCATACTGTTAGGTTTCTATCCCCTTTTATAGGCTTGATGGACTCTTTAGAGACTTTATTTTATTATTTTCCCTCAAAAAATGAAGAAAAATACCATGGGCCAATGCCATGGGAAAATACCATGGTAAATACGATGGGTTGATTCGGTCCACTTTGACAAGATCCAAGAAAAAAGAATATTACAAATCCTCTTGCCTAGTGTACTATTCCATGCCTCCATGTTGAATGATCCTGTATGGATCATTTGATATTTGGATCCTGTTATCACTCAGGTTGTCCCTAAGCTCCTGAAGGGATACAACCGAGGTAACCACAAACAAATCTTTGGATTGCAGGTTTTAGCCCACCTGCAATCGGAGAGGGCTCTCTCTTTGATTTAGCTTTGTTGATGATGATTTTAGGCTAGCTATTAGGTTCAGTGGGTTTTGTTGGTGTTTGGGTGGAAGATAGATGTAAGGAGGATAATTCCAAGCAGAGAGGCAAGGGACAGTGTGATAAGTTTCAAACCATTGGGCATGGAGTCATGGATTGAGGCTTGCTGTTGCATTTTCTTGGTGACAAGAGGATTATAGAGCAGGATAGATATACGTGAAACAATACCAATTTATGAAAGGATGGGATGAAAGTTAGAGATGAAAGGCAATTAATAATCTTTCCTCAAACTAACAAAGAAGGGAAATGAATGTATGGTTATCTAGGAGAAGTTAATAATTCCTAACTAATCATTCATATGTGAAAGAAATAGTGTAAACATGATCATTTAAGTATGCATATTCATAACTATTCCTGATGAAAACATATAGAAATCACAGAAATTGAACATAGGGTGCTGCCAAGCAAATCCTAAACTATTCTTCTTTTTTGTAAATTTGTATGGTGGAACACAGATGGTAAAACAAATGTGAAGAAAAACTAAAAAAAAGTTAGGGAAAACTTATTGAACCATGTAGAAGCACAGGAATTCCACAGTCACTCTTTGGCCAATTAGACACAACAGACAGTTTCAGAATCCATGCATTTCAGCAGTCTTTGATTACAGAAATTATCACATTTACAGTGTGAGTCTCTGCTCAAGAAAAATGTCCAACCAACAAAGACTAACCAACCAACCCTTATTACATTTTTCAGGGTCGTATATATAGGTAAAATATCTAAAAGTATTTATTACAACTGACCTAAACAGGTCTGTAAGAAAAAGCTTTCCAAAACCTAACTTATGCTGGAATTGAATGCAAGTAAGTCTTCTTTGGGCTGCGCCAGAGGCAGCTGGATCAAAAAGTGAATTGATGTGGTGTCCTCTGTGACTTGGTGCAGTGGTTCTGTAATGACTGTGCATTGAGTTCTGATCCACTGATCTTCTGTGAGTTTAACGTGCAGTTATTTGTGTTGGTGAGCTTTGAATGCTTCCTTGACTTTTATGGTTTTCCTTTTAATGCTTCACTCGCCTCGAGCCCTGAGAAGATCTCGGTTGATACACTTTGCCGCTACACTGATACTCTCTGACATGGTTTTTGGATGCATATTTGCTCTGATACTCTTTAATCTCTGAACCGAGTCTCTCTCTGTCTTCTGATATGTTCAAAACTGCAAAATCGGGCCTTTTCTGCCCTTTTTGGTGCAAAAATGCCTGAGGAATCAAAATATTCCCTAAAGATTCCCCAATATGGCCCATTTCGCGCTAATCGCGCATCAAAAACTGCCTCAGAAATTCGATCCGGGGCTCTAAAGCTTGATTTTTGGGCTTGCGCGTTTCCTTTTTCAGCTGCTGATGTCAGCATGACGTCAGTGGTACGACAGATGACGTCAGTAGTGGGATCTCCCTGTATGGATATGACATCAACAGGGTGACGTGGTAGTACAGCGGGGTGGTGACGTGGCGGGACACGGTGGCAGGGTGACGTCAGCCAGGCACAGGCAGGAAGGGGTGAGGTGGAGGCGATGTGGCAGGGTGACGCAACGCTCCTATTATGCGAGGGGAGGGTGGTTTTGGTATGCATCAGACCGCCTTTGGTATGGAGGTGGATTTTGTCACGGGCGGCCCGATGCAATGGGATGCCGCCAGCTGTCTCGGTGTACGTCGGTAAAACCGTCGGACATCGGGTGCTAACGAACACTCATAAGAGGGTGCCCGATATGCATAAGAGCCGTCAGATCTGGGAGGGTTGATCCGATGGTGGTCGGGCGGAGAAGAAGCACGGAGTTTAGTTAAAGTGCGCGCGTGATAAACTTTAATATTTCACGACGCGGGTGGGTTAGAACTTTAGTTTTTCCGGTTGATGTGTTTGGCGCGTTTGGTTATTTATTAATTAAATATTAATAAATTCCAAAGAAATGGGTGGGGGGGTTGGTTAATGCATTTGGAGGGGGGTTCTTTGTGTTTTGGAAGGAGTCCAAACACTTGGGAGGGGAAATTTATGTAGAGAAGAGGGTTCTTACTAAGATCCAGGTGACTTAGTAATTCCCAAGGAGATACTTATGGTTATGTTTCAACCAGAGGGAGGGGATATTTACATAGGGGGAATTATTACCATAGTTTTAGTAGGGGAAGGGAGATAAATAAGGATTTACATAATGATGTCAGGAGTTAATATGAAAATGAGAAGAAAGCACTAAGTTTCATAGATCTTAGGCTTTAAAGGAGAGATAGAACTTTGTAGAGAAAGTATGGACCCTCGTTGAGTAAAACAGGTCTTTACCAAGGAAAATTATATGGAAAATGATGAAACTAAGAGATATCAAGCATATCTTGACCTCTTTAGGGGAAGTTAGTGAATGATTTAGGGAAGTGGAAGAGGGGGAAGTTAGTCATGCCTCGATTGAAGTACTTCAAATAGAAACTGCCTCCTAACTTTGATCTGGATAAATATAACACTTGAAAATGTGGAGTTGATCACAAATCAACATTCTGCAACCTCAAAAATTACCTACCCAGCCTACTTACCTAACATTTTTTCATCTTTTTGGTTTGGGTGCACTTAGACTTGCAGATCGAGCTTTTTCAATTTTTTCTTTTGCACTGTCCTCCTATCTATATCTACACTTATTTCTTCCAAGGGCCTAGATTAAGCAGTTGGGCTCCTTTGATTCTCTACCTATCTAGGAATTTGCCAAGATTGAGCTGTTTGGATAGATTATTCATTCTCTATATTCTAAAACAGGAAATTGAAACCTAGGTAGGCCAAGATTAAGTTTTTTGGACCTCCCTTTAGTTGAAAATTCTACAAAAATGGAATAACTCTTCAAAATTGGAATGCAGCAGTTTGAACTTTGACCAACACACTTTCCTAGTCTCTTTCTTTGGTGACTGTTAGCAAATATGGAGCATTGCAGCATGCAAAGTACGAAATATTTGGCTGGTAAAAATGTGAATCATGAAATATGAGTAACCTGCTGCAGTAAGACGCTAACAGTGGCTCCACTTGGGGATGGCTTCTCCTTGTGAAAAGCCAAGAACAACAGGTCAGACTGCCTTGATCTTTAGTTGTTTTTGTGCCTTGAAACTTCCTAGTGCTGACTGTTTAGATTGATTTGAAATTTTTGACCACAAACAGCACTTACCCTAACCTGATTTGCTGGTAAATTGTGAAGCACTTCCTACTTTCTTCTGCATGCTTAAACATCTGGACTTTTACAAAATAAAAATACAGTGCTGATATATACAAACATTTATGTATAGAAAATAACACTGCCTGTTCTTTCTTAATCAAAATGGATCATGGTAATGTTTTAGCATTCGGCCATTAATAGGACCTTCTTCAGCTGTGCTGCCATCTAGAGATTTAAGAAAATATGTGTTATTGCCCTGCACAACACTGATAATGTATGGACCTTTCCACAGAAAATCAAATTTTGCATGTTTTCCCTTGTCCTCTCTTCGTGAGTCCCACCTTAGAAATTTGCTGCCAACCCAGAAATCCTCTGCTTTAGCTTTCTTATCAAACATCTTTTTGAGTTTCTCTTGCAACATTTGAGCTCTGTCATACACTTGCTCTCTGGTTTGCTGAAGATGGATGGTTTGATTAACTCTTCTCTGCATGTCATTTGGTTCAGCCTGAATCTCCTGTAACAGTTTGATAGTAGGGATGCCCAAAAATGAAGGAAATCTAGCTTCCATGCCATACACTAGCTCATAAGGGCTCATCCCAATGGATTTCTTCATTGACAGCCTGTCTACCCACAGAGCATTTGTGAGCTTCCTATGCCAGTTCTTTTTGTTTTCCTCTAGCAGTTTCTTTATGATGTTGATGAGGCTTTTATTAGATGATTCGGTCAAGCCATTACCTTGAGGGTAGTAAGTTGTAGAGTGGCCCAAGGTAATGTGGAATTTATGGCAGAAGTTGATGATCTTTTTGGATTTGAAGGTAGCAGCATTGTCAGTGATGATTTTATCAGGGAAGCCAAATCTGCAAAGGATATTTCCCTCAAGGAATTGGATAATGGTGGAGTCATTGGCTTGTCTACATGGGATGGCTTCAATCCACTTAGTGAAATAATCAGTGGCTGTTAAAATCCACTTGTGCTAGCCTGAGGAAGAGGGATGGATTTCTCCAATGAAGTCAAGACCCCATTGTTGAAAAGGCTTCTTGGTTGAAATGGGCTTAAGGGGCAAAGGCAGCAATTTTCTTTTCCCTTCAAATATTTGGCATTTGTGACATGAAGTAGCAAATTTCTTAACATCCGCAAATAGAGAGGGCCAATAATAACCAGCCCTTAAAATCTTGTCACCAGTGGACTTCCAACATAAGTGTCCTCCACAGTCCCCTGGATGGAATTCTTTCATGATGCTGTTAGTTTCATCCATAATCAAACAATTAAGAAATATACCTTCATGATTCTTCCAAAACAAAGCACCATCTATGACACAAAACTTTGATGATTTCATCCTTAAAAATATTTTCTTGGTCCTGGACAATCCTGGGGGAGCACACATTTTTAACAATACAAAGAAAATATCAGCATACCAAGGGGATTGTAGAAAGGTTTCACTGATCTGTGGAGTCGCCAGCTCCGGTTCATTGTCCAGTTGATTAATGTCTAAGGCTTGGAAATTTGTTTTGGACATTAGTTTGGCTAAACCTTGTCCTTTTATCAGCTTGGTAGGTTTTATCTCAATGTCATATTCAAGAATGCTGGCAATCCACTTGCCTCTTTTGCCTTCTAGTCGCTCTTGAGTTAATATATCTTTTACAACAGAGTTTGGGACATAGGAAATCACATGGGAGTATAAGATGTAAATTCTAAAATATTTGATGGCCTTGACAAGGGCATAAGCCTGCTTTTCCATGATCTGATATTTCAGGGGTGCATCTCTTAAAGCTTGGCTGAAGAAAGCAATTGGATTTTTATTACCTTGATCATCTATTTGCAAAAGGACAGCGGCTATAGTGTGCTCAGATGCAAAATAAAAGATGATAAAATCTTTGTCGAATTGCGGACTGGTGAGGACAGGCATTTGAGTCAAGTCAGTTTTGATACTCTCAAAATCTTGCTTGGTTTCAAGAAACCATTTTACCTTGGCATCCTTTTTTAACATATTGCTCAATAGCCTTATTAGCTCAACTAGGTTTGGGATAAATCTCCTTAGGAAATTGATCTTTCCAAGGAATGCTTGTAGCTCTTTTATGTTTCTTGGATATGGGATTTGGAGGATGGCTTGAATTCTTTCAGGATCAATTCTAATCCCATATTTTGATATGATATGGCCTAGAAGCTTTCCTTCCTCAAGGGCAAACAAGAACTTCCTTGGATTCAAGGAAATGCCATATTTCCTGCATGTCATGAAGATTTGCCTTAGATGTTTAAGGTGCTCTTGGTCAGATTTGGAGAAAGGGATTAGGTCATCAAGGTAAACAACAAGGAAATCATTTATCTCCTTGGCAAATGCAATATCCATTGCTCTTTGAAAGGTAGCACCAGCGTTCTTCAGTCAGAAAGGAATTTTAACATACTTAAATGTTCCCCATGGGGTGGTAAAGGTTGTCTTGTCTTGATCATCCGGGTGAACAAGTATCTGATTAAATCCTGAAAACCCATCTAGTAAAGAGATTCTAGATGACCCCACCACTCTTTGTAGGATATGGTCCATTTTGGGCAAAGGATAGTGGTCTTTTATAGAGACCTGGTTTAAATTTCTCAAGTCTACACACAGTTTGATCCCTCCTAATTTTTTCCTTGTGGGAACTAAGTTAGATACCCATTCAGAGAATCTGATGGGTGCAATAATACCTACTTCAAACATTCTCTTTATTTCTTTTTCTATGAGGGGAAGAAGCATGGGGTTAATTCTTCTAAGTTTCTGTTTGAATGGTTTTTGATTCGGTTTTAAGGGAATGGTGTGTTGGATCACTGAGGTGTCATAGGACTTCAAGTCCTCATAACTCCAAGCAAATACATCTTGGAACTCTTTGAACAAATCCACATACTTTGGTTTTTGATATGGGGGCAGATTTTTGGACAACTTAATCATTTTCGGTTGTTTTGCTGTCCCTATGTTGTGTTCTTCTATAGCAACATTTAAAGGCTCCATTTTTGGATTTTTGGGCATATCATTGTCATCAAACATGTCTTCTAATGTAAGGCCATCAGGTAGAAAATTACTCTTTAGATCAATAAACTCACCCTCTGCTCTGGTTGTTTCCTCTAAACACATTTGTTTCAGTTGTTCTATGTTTTTGTTGTCAAAGACAGTTGGGTTAAGGACCTGTTTAGCTGTTACAGTTGTTACATCGTGCTGATTTTCTTCTGTTAGCTGTTGGGAATCGCTCATGGCATCCATGTCAATGTTTGTATTCAAAAATTCGCCCTCAGGAGTGAGGAAATTGTTAATCTGGGCATCATTTTGAAACACTTGCCAATCTTTAACATTGTTGGGGACCGAGGGCCTATGTTTTATCTTAGCAGTGAAATGGTGATTTGGTTCAAAGGGAAGCTTGCATGTGCTAGCAAAAGTTGCTAAGTTGTGAGCATGAATATTATGGTCTTTTGAAATTTTGGCAAGCTTGGATAGATTGAAAGACTTGAGTATTTCTGTGGCAGCAGTCCTATAAGCTCTCATTCTATTGTCATTGGTAACAAAGTTACCTTTCATTTGTTGTATAATTAAATTGGAGTCACCAAGAATGGACACTTTTGCAGCCCCTAGGGCTTTGAGCAGTTTTAGGCCTAAGAGGAGAGCATCATACTCTGCCATGTTGTTTGTACATCTGAAATTTAGTCTGTAAGCATGGCCCTCTGCGTGATTATCATGTGTATTATGAATCCGTAGCCTGCCCCTGCTCCTAACTTGTTGAAAGAACCATCAAACTCTAAACACCATGTGATTTCTTGTTTGTGGTTTGTATTAAAAGTTTCAGTTATTTGAGGCTTGGGCAGACCTACAATTTCTGTTTCAGGAGGTTCTTCTTGTTTGCTGGTTGTTTTGATTGTTGTGACAATTTCATGGGTATTGGCAACTGATTCCTCATTGATGCCTATTTCTTGCTCTAAGGCTGAAGGCTTCTCATCAGGTAGAGGATTGGTGTCATCATTAAATAAAATAAAAGAATCCATATCAGAATGGATTGAGTAAATTGGAAAATTTTGGGGCTTTTCCTCACTACTTACCACATACTTCATCAGTGTTTTCCTGTACAGTCTCTTTGGTTGCCCAATAGACGATATAGTGGCATAAGAGAGTTAAGTTGGAGGTCTTGAGTTTTGGCTGCCCATGATCTGATAGGAGCATTCCAATTTTGTTTGGAATGTAGCATCTACGTCCATTAGGATTGTCCTTGTTGGGAAATTGGACTAAAGACACACAAAGGTCTTTGATTAAGCCTAGACACTTGACTTGACTTGAGTCAAAGGAGTATAGATCTTTATAGGGTCTTGTGACATCAAGGTTCAGCATTTCCATTACGGCTTTGGGCAGAAGGTTATGTGAGGCACCTGAGTCAAACATAGCATTATGCAAGATTTTGTCATGTATGTGCAGACTGACATAAAAGGGTGGAACAGGTCCATATGTTGATTTTCCGTTAACTTCTCAACCAGACAACAGCTCAGGGGTATCATCCAAAACATTTACATCATCCTTGACCTCTGGTAGATGGAGTGACCTTTGAATTTGTTGCCTATATACATCATGTTTGGCGAGTTCTGAGAGGGGAATGGATATCTTGAGTTTTCAAATCTCTGCTTGTAAGTTAAATGGTTTTTCTAATGGAATCCTTGCATTAGCAGTAGCAGAGTTTTCCTTGTCAAGAGTGTTCTCTGTGTTTTCTTTTTGAATGTCAGCATTATGATGAATGAAATTTTGTGGTATTTCTGTTTTGGGAAGATTTTTTGGAGTGCCGTTCAGATTTTCTTTTGAGGGAGAGGGAGGTAGAGGCTGATCTATAGGGGGTTGAATGTCTGATATATCCTCTACGGTTACCTGATGCAGGTTTGGGACAACAATATCAGCTGGTTTTGTTATGAAAACATTGTCTTTAATTTTGTTGGGCTTTTTTCTATCCTTTGTTTTGCTAGGTGCAGGGACATCAATGATCCTTGTTCTCAGTTTATATTGTTTATGCACCTCATACACAACAGAATCATAACCTTGCTTGAAATCAAAAGACTCTCCTGACTTGGTCTGAAATTGTTTTACATCAGGGTAGTCTCGGTCCTCTTTAGTGAGAAAAATTTGCTGTTCATTTTCCGAATCTATCAGGTTCATGTGAGTCTCATCTGTGGGCTCACCGGATGTGGATGCTTCCGCATAGTTTTCTTGGAAAGGAGGCCTAATATCATGATCGGGACTGGTCCTTCCTGTGTTTGTGGTCTGATTTGTCCTGAAGTTTGGATTCCTTATGGTGTTGGTCTGTTGTCCTTCCCATGATGATTTGCTCTCAATGCCCTCTACTCTGTCTCCTAGCCTATGCATGTCGTTGATGATAGCGTCTAGTTTTTGGTCTAAGGCTGAGGGTTCTTCCTTGAAGGTGGTTCTTCTCTTAGTTCTGGCTCTGTTTCTTTTGGCAATTAGGTTTGCCTCCACACTAACAGCAACATCTTGCATCTCTGCAAGGCTTTGAGGGGCTCTTTCCCTTAACTGATATGCCATTTCAGCATCAAAACCATCAGGGAATTTGTACAAAGAAAGATCAGGTGGAGGTCTTAAATTTTGTGGAATTGCATTGTAAACATTGTTGAACCTTGCATAGTAGTCCAAAACCGTTTCCTGAGGGCCTCTTTTGATAGTATCATACTCAGATAATATGTGTAAGGGATCTTTCATTTTCTCCCACCTATTGATACATGTCTGGTATAAGGCTTCTGGGTTTAATATGGAATTGGGTACGAGTTCCCTAAACCAGGTCCTGACATCACGGATCAAACTTTGGACAAAAATCTTCATTCTTACACTGTCATCATCAATCTCATAACTCTCAAAGTAATCCTGCATTTTCTTAGTATGTTGTAGGGTTGTGTAGGAATTTGTGCCCTCAAAATAGGTAATTTTTGTCTGATAATCCTGAGGCATAGCCCCGGGATTAGTAGGCAGCTGTAAGGGTGCATATCTGTTAGCCATATTAATAGGGATAAGGGGAACCACAGGAATGAGAGGGACAACTGGGGTAACTGGGATAATAGGAGTGGTAATGGTAGTATTTGCAGTAAATAAAGGTGTGGAAATAGCAGTTGGGGAAGTGGATGATGAATATGGGGAAGAAAGGCCTGATCGGAACAAAACTTTGACAAGGGTTGAAAAACTACTAGGCTGAACTGTTTCGGGACTAGAACCAACGAAATCTTCTTTCTACTCTTGTCTTCGCAGGATCTTTGGGATTATGTTAGGATTTTCAAAAAAAGCTGGGGGATTTGGATCTGGATTTGATCTTGTGTAACGTGAATGCTTCTTGGGAGCCAGCTTCTAGCTTGTTTTTCTTGAATTTTTCTAAGAACACAAGTCGACCGGACTTTTAAAGGTTGGTTTCTTCCTCTGTGGAGCTTCAGACTGGTTTTGTGAGATTATCGGAGGAGTCCCCAGTGGAGTCACCATTTATGTTATCACTCAGGTTGTCCCTAAGCTCCTGAAGGGATACGGCCGAGGTAACCACAAACCAATCTTTGGATTGCAGGTTCTAACCCACCTGCAATTGGAGAGGGCTCTCTCTTAATGATTTAGCTTTGTTGATGATGATTTTAGGCTAGCTATTGGGTTTAGTGGGATTTGTTGGTGTTTGGGTGGAAGATAGATGTAAGGAGGATAATTCCAAGCAGAGAGGCAAGGGACAGTGTGATAAGTTTCAAACCATTGGGCATGGAATTATGGATTGAGGCTTACTGTTGCGTTTTCTTGGTGACAAGAGGATTATAGAGCAGGATAGCTATACGTGAAACAATACCAATTTCTGAAAGGATGGGATGAAAGTTAGAGATGAAAGGAAATTAAGAATATTTCCTCAAACTAACAAAGAATGGAAATGAATGTATGGTTATCTAGGAGCAATTAAGAATTCCTAACTAATCATTCATATGTGAAAGAAATAGTGTAAAGATGATCATTTAAGTATGCATATTCAAAACTATTCCTGATGAAAACATATAGAAATCACAGAAATTGAGCACAGGGTGCTGCCAAGCAAATTCTAAACTATTATTCTTTTATGTAAATTCGGATGGTGGAACACAGATGGTAAAACAAACATGAAGAAAAACTAAAACAGAGTTAGGGAAAACTTATTGAAGCATGTAGAAGCATAGGAATTCCACAGTCACTCTTTGGCCAATTAGACACAGCAGACAGTTTCAGAATCCATGCATTTCAGCAGTCTTTGATTACAGAAATTATCACATTTACAGTGCGAGTCTTTGCTCAAGCAAAATGTCCAACCAACAAAGACTAACCAACCAACCCTTATTACATTTTTCAGGGTCGTATATATAGGTAAAATATCTAAAAGTATTTATTACAACTGACCTAAACAGGTCTGTAAGAAAAATCTTTCCAAAACCTAACTTATGCTGGAATTGAATGCAAGTAAGTCTTCTCTGGGTTGCACCAGAGGCCGCTGGATCAAAAAGTAAATTGATGTGGTGTCCTCTGTGACTTGGTGTAGTGGTTCTGTTATAACTGTGCATTGATTTCTGATCCACTGATCTTCTGTGAGTTTAATGTGCAGTTTTTGTGCTGGTGAGCTTTGAATTCTTCCTTGACTTTTATGGTTTTCCTTTTAATGCTTCACTCACCTTGAGTCCTGAGAAGATCTCGGCTGATACACTTTTCCGCTACACTGATACTCTCTGACATGGTTTTTGGATGCATATTTGCTCTGATACTCTTTAATCTCTGAACTGGGTCTCTCTGTGTCTTTTGATACGTTCAAAACTGTAAAATCGGGCCTTTTCTGCCCTTTTCGGTGCAAAAATGCCTGAGGAATCAAAAGATTCCCTAAAGATTCCCCAAAACTGCCTCAGAAATTCGATCCAGGGCTCCGAAGCTTGATTTTTGCACTTGCACGTTTCCTTTTTCAGTTGCTGACATCAGTATGACGTCAGCGTTACGAAGGATGACATCAGCATGACGTCAGTAGTGGGACCCCCCTGTACAGATATGATGTCAGCATGATGACGTCAGCAGGGTGATGTGGCAGTACGACGGGGTGGTGACGTGGCAGGACACGGTGTTAGGGAGACGTCAGCCAGGCGCAGGCAAGAAGGGGTGAGGAGGAGGCGATGTGGCAAGGTGACCCGGTGCTCCTGTTACGCGAGGGGAGGGCGGTTTTGGTATTCATCGGACCGCCTTTGGTACGGAGGTGGTTTTTGTCAGGGGTGGCCCGATGCAATGGGATGCCACCAGCTGTCCCGGTGTACGTTGGTAAAACCGTCAGACATCAGGTGCTAACGAACACTCACAAGAGGGCGCCCGATATGCATAAGAGTCGTCGGATCTGGGAGGGCTGATCCGACGATGGTCGGGCGGAGAAGAAGCATGGAGTTTAGTTAAAGTGTGCGCGCGATAAACTTTAATATTTCACGGTGCAGGTGGGTTAGAACTTAGGGAAGAGGAAGAGGGGGAAGTTAGTCATGCCTCGCTTGAAGTACTTCAAATAGGAATTGCCTGCTAACTGTGATATGGATAAATATAACACTTGAAAATGTGGAGTTGATCACAAATCGACATTATGCAACCTCAAAAATTACCTACCCAGCCTACTTACCTAACATTTTTTCATCTTTTTGGTTTGGGTGCACTTAGACTTGCAGACCGAGCTTTTTCAATTTTTTCTTTTGCACTGTCCTCCTATCTATATCTACATTTATTTCTTCCAAGGGCCTAGATTAAGCAGTTGGGCTCCTTTGATTCTCTACCTATCTAGGAATCTGCCAAGATTGAGCTGTTTGGATAGATTATTCATTCTCTATATTCTAAAACAGGAAATTGAAACCTAGGGAGGCCAAGATTAAGTTGTTTGGACCTCCCTTTAGCTGAAAATTCTACAAAAATGGAATAACTATTCAAAATTGGAATGCATTAGTTTGAACTTTGACCAGCACACTTTCCTGGTCTCTTTCTTTGGTGACTGTTAGCAAATATGGAGCATTGCAGCATGCAAAGTACGGCATATTTCGCTGGTAAAAATGTCAATCATGAAATATGAGTAACCTGCTGCAATAGGAGGCTAACAGATCCCAAACTATCCGCTAATCAATCCTGCCCCCAACGGATTCTCCTAGATCTCAATGCCACCTAAGTCATGGGACCTGTGGGTTATGACACCATCTCAAATCTCCATCATTGCTCGTGTTTAAGGGCCCAAACTAGAATATGCCCTTGGATAATAGTATCCCATCAACAAAATTCCAAATCATACTCTCTCACCAATCCATATTGTGGGAAGGATATAATTCATGAATGCCTGCACATGGAATAAGTCTAACATGATGATGATGCTTGATGCTGAAATCATGTTGCTCCACCTGATCACCCAACATGATCCATTTGTAGAACTTTGCCCTGTTATCCCCAATGTATAAAGGAGGGTTGGTAGTGCTACAAGCCTTATCTATATACTCTTGTAGAGCAATGTTATGGAACTCCCAACTGTACTCCTCTTGTTGCCTTATGAGGGACTTGAGTCGTTCCTCAACACTAAACAACTTGGTCATTGATTTAGCACATACCCCTATGAGCTCCTCAAATTTTCTATTCTCTTGTAAGACAGTGTATCGCACTATCTAGAATCTCTAACTCAACATCATAAGATCTGTCTTGAAATGCATGATCTTTTCATGAAAGTCCTCTACTGGAAATTTTGGTGCCCTCCTGAATTCTCTTGTATCTATTTGCACCAGATGCTCAACTATTATAGCTCCAACTTGAGCCTTTGACCGACTCTCTAGAAATGGCTCATCCTGCATACTATATTTTTCATGCTACTCCTTATGATCCTACTCATCATACTAGTTTAACATCACTGGCTCCTCATTTAAGTCTCCTTGAATGTCTTCTTCCTGGCCTTCCCTACTTCTGGGGACATTTTGTTATCTATCTTCTTTGGTTGTCAAACATGGATGCACTGGTGGACTCTTATTTACTCTTGGTTTCTCATACTCTTCATTAATTTCCTCCTTGATATAAGAGTCTACCATATTCTTAGGAAGAATTACCTCCTTCCTTTACCCATGTACTTTGTCAAACTCATAGATTATCATTGGCTTGTCCTGCAAGTCTCTCCAAATAACATTGTGTTTCTGCTCACTGTTGAATTTCCATGACCTTGGATCTAGGTTAGAGTCTTAAAATCATTGACGCTACCAAGCCAAGAATACCAACCATAAACTACTTTGCACAGCTGAAATATAAAGCAGTAAATCACACATGCACAAATATACACAATTTTTAACAAATATTGTACAATAATGTACATCCCAATCTTCATTATATTAAAAAAGATTGAATAATACAATAGTCTATGGTATATAAGATACAATGGCAAATGTCACTACATCTTCTATGTATCTTGTCCTGTCATTCCTTCGTTTCCATACTACTCACTATTTTCCCCTTAGTCCTTCAAAAGAAAACACATTGAGACTCCAGGAGGGTTGCCACCTAACAATGTTGCATGTCACTTGTTCTACAAGTATATAGGCTCATAAATCTACTCTCTAGGTAGGCCTAATTCAAAATCTTCAATTTACCTTCTAGTAGCCTCTTTCATCCATCAAAGAGCTACTCTTTAGGCTATAAACTTCCCCCAATAACGAACCAACAATGTCCTTCTTGTATGCTTCTTTAGGGTGACTTTGAGTAGCCAACACATTCCCTCTAATCAGATCAATGGCACCCAATCCAGTCATTGTGGAATCTGCACCAATGAAGACACATGATCACCCAATATTGCCTAAAAATCATAGGTTGCAAGTCAATCTGATCCAAACTGGTCACCTCTTAACCCAATGTTCCTCCAAAAAACACTATTGCCATTTATGTTTGCATATTGTTGTTTGCTGCAATCCTAGTTAGGGCACTTACTGCAGCCTTAAACACACCCCATATTCAACAAACTAGCGCTTTAAGGGTTGCAGCCCACCTTGGAAAGATTCCTCCCATGCCACGCTACCTTCTTAGGGCACTTTCCACCTTTGACAACCCTTAGATAGTCCCTAGCTATGTGCTATTTCCTGTAGCCTAGCAGAGAAAATTTCCTGTAGCCTTGACCTCCAAGAATGGTGCCCAAACAATTCTCCAACAACAATGTATTACTCCTCCTATACTCAACCCAATAGCAAGCCTACTTGGCCCTTGAGACAACAATGTTTTAGCCCAAAAATAGACCCCTATACCTTAGCTTACTCGGCCTCCAGTATAGACTTCAGACCCTTCTCCTCACGTTGTCCATAACTCCTCCTTTGTTGCAACTAGACTTGATATCCTCCTCTTCACCGAGTCTTTATTTAGAAGAGACATTAGAAAAATGGATGCTCATAACACATCAAATCACCCTTTATTTATAGCCAATAAAGGGGCCCCAACAAATTAGTGAAGAGACACATCTATTGGCTAAATTTTACTTCAGGTCTACATGACTTGAAAACCAATAATTACTTGTCAGCTTCAAAAATTCATTTCTCCACTTCTACAAATAAGAAGTCAACTATTCTTGAAGTGTTAGATTTATCTTTCAGCTCTCTATTGTCTCATGTCATCACATGTATAAATGTGCTTCTAGAATCCCCTCAAGCATGATTGGGTGTGAAATCCCATCCTTGGGTTCCAAGCCCACAAGTGACCCTTGTGATGCTTTCTTTCCAAACCCTGAAACCTAGGGATTGGAGTACCTCCAAAACTACACAAATCAACACTCCCTCTTAGAAGGAGAGGTACTTCCAATACTAGGAAGTACTTTGTCATATTCATCATTACTCTCAACACTTTTTGGACACCTGGCACTTACAATTGTAGCAATCCCTGTACGGTGGATTAAGCCCTTCTCGGAATTGTCGTTGTCGCTACTGGAAGCACCCTGCTTCTTCTTCTTATACTGTAACATCTTCCACTCACTCCATGATTTCCTCTTGGCAATTGTAGGAGAAACCTTTCTTCTCACTCACCAAGCATTCTTCTTGGACTATAGAGTCTCCTTCTGAATCTACAAGCTCCCTCTCAAGATCTACTCCCTCTGAGTCTATGGAACCTGAACATTCTTCTCGAGAAGGTGTACCTTCTTCTTAGGAATATGTACCTTCTCCTCTAAATCCTGCACCTACTCTTGCTTCACTAGAACCTGCACTTGCTCAACCTACTTATTTCCATGATCCACAGGCTTGCCTGTCAACTTGTAGAGACCATGCTCTCTAACTCTTAGTACAATCCCATCGAACATAGATCCTCTAGGCCTGAGTCTTGCCTTCCCATCCTAGAACAAGACCTCAAACCCCTTCCTCTTGATCATTGAGACAGAAATCACACTATATATAAGTCTTGGTACCAACAGTACATCCTATACCCACATCACACGTTGTGTCTCCATCCTGAGTGACACAACTCATGATCTTTGGATCTCCAACTGACTCTTGTTTCCCAACGCCATGTGTAACTTCTATTCCATTCAACTAGACTATAAAAAACCCCCTATGACCCTGTCACATACTTCGTCCCCCAAATTTCAATGCACCATCCATCCACATTGATAATACCCCACGAGAAATAATATATCATAGAAAAGTCCTCTTCTTCCAATATCTCGGTAAGATCATCTATCTCAGCTGAAGTAGAAACACTGGTAGCCTTCTTTGCTTTCCTCTTCTCATCATCTCCCTTCTTATTCACAGGACATCTTGATGAACAATGACCCATCTCGCCACAGTTGAAACACTTGACTTTACTCAAGTCCTTATTTTTCTTACCCTTGATTCATGCTGCAAGTGCCATGTCATCATCAAGATAATTCTTATTTGCATGAAGATCCTCATCTCACAATTCTTCTTGAATGAAGTCATCTCACAACCTATCCACAATCCCTTTGATGAAGGGCTTCCAATACTCGGTGAACCCTTTCGAGGGAATCCTTACCATATATCCATCTGAGGTAGACACATTGATGAAAACAAGCTCATCTTTGATTTGAGACAATATCGTCAGATACGAGGACATTCTTTCACCCTTTATCATCTTGGTGGGCTTCAACTTATCCTCCAATACCAGTACCCAATTATCTTTCTTATTTTGGAATAAATTCTGAAGATCCATCCATATCTCATGTGCATTGTTCTTCCCGGACAAATGAGGTATTAGGGAATCCTTCACACCATCTAGGATGATTAATCTCACTCCCGCATCCAAATATTCATATATTTCTAGCTCCTTAGGTTCATTTGGCTTCTTGATCTCTTTCTCGGCGAACTCCCCGATCTTGTTGACCTGCAATACCAACTTGATCATTTCCTTCCAAGGACTATAGCTGGAAAATCCCTCCAACCTGTCCTCATACCAAAGACCTACATACAACCTTGACGTTGTAGTGATCCCTTCACTTACAATGTGACCAAATTCCCCTCATGCTATACTTCGTTGTGCACAAATATGATTACTTACTTCCAAAGTAGCTCAAACACCCTCTGATACCATGTTGAATTTACATGACCCTAAGTCTAGGTTAGAGTCATAAAATCATTGATGCTACCAAACCAAGAATCTCAACCATAAACTACTTTTCATAGCGGAAATATAACAGAGTAAATCACACATGCACAAATATACACAATTTTAACAAATATTGTACAATAATGTATAGCCCAATCTTCGTTATGTTAAACCAAATCTGAATAATACAGTAGTCTATGGTATACAAGATACAATGGCAAACATCACTACAACTTCTATGTTTTATCTTGTCTTGGTGGTCCTTCACTCTTGTATTGGTCATTAGCTGCCCCTCAGTCCTTTAAAGGACAACAAATCAAGACTCTAGGAGTTCTACCACCTAACAATATTGCATGTCACTTTTGCAGCAAGTACGCGGGCTTATAAATCTGCTCTCTGGGTAGGCCTAATTCCAAAAATTCAATTTTCCTTCTAGTAGCCTCTTTTGTCCATCAAAGAGATACTCTTTACACTATAAACTTCACCCAATCACTCACCAAGAATGTCCTTCTTGTATGCTACTCTAGGGATAATTTGGGTAGTCAACACACTGGCCTCCAATAATATCAATGGCACCCAATACAATCACTGTGAAATCTACACCGTTGAAGACACACGATCACCCAATCTTGCCTCCAAATTGGCTCCCACAAGCTGCAAGTCAATCTGATCCAAACAGGTCACCCCTTGACCAAATGTTCCTCCACAAAACACTATTGTCATTTATGTTTTCATACTACTGTTTGGTGCAGTCCTGGTTAGGGAACTTACTACATCCCTAAACAAACCCCACAGTCAATAAACCAGCCCTTTAAGGGTTGTGACCCACCTTGAAAAACTTCCTCCCATGGCACACTGCCTTCATAGGGCATTGTCCACCTTTGAAAACCATCACGTAGTCCCTAGCTATGTTATATGGCCTGCGACCTAGCACAACAACTGTCCCGTTACCTCGACCTCCAAGAATGGTGCCTAAATACTCCTCCAACAACAATATATTTCTCCTCCTATACTAGGCCCAACAGAAATCCTACTTAGCCCTTACAACAATCATGTTTTAGCCCAAAAACAAACCCATGTACCTTAGCTTACTCTACCTCCAACACAAACTTTGGACCCTTCTCCTCACGTTGTCCAAAACTCCTCCTTTGTTGCATCTAGACTTGATATCGTCCTCTCAACCAAGTGTTTCTCTAGAAGAGGCATTGCACAAATGGTTGCTCATAACACATCAAATCACCATTTATTTATAGCTAATAAAGGGGCTCTAACAAATTAGTGAAGATACACATCCATTGGCTAAATTTTACTTCAAGCTTACATGCCTTGAAAACCAATAATTACTTGTCAACTTCATAAATTCCTTTCTTCACTTCTACAAATCGAAATTCAATGATTCTCAAAGTGTTAGATTCATCCTTCTGCTCTATATCGTATCATGCCATCACATGTAGAAATGTGCTTCTCAAATTTCCCCAAACATGATTGGGTGCAAAAATCCATCCTCATGTTCAAAGCCCACTAGTGACCCTTGTGGCACTTTTCTCTCCAAACCCTAAACCGCAGGGCTTTGTTGTAGCAGATACAACCACCCTCCAAAATTTTGCTTTAACCTATTTTGGAGCCTCTCTACCAACCTTTCATGGTGCTTTGTCGTGCTTTGTCAAGTACTTAAGCTTCAGTGTTTTCCTTCCACAAAGGCAGCCTATCCATTGTAGTTGACCCATTCCCATCACAGGTTGTTCACCCAGACTTGGTCTAGCTACAGGCTAAGAAGCTTCCCCTTGAAAATTGCACATTTCTAGAGGGCAGCCAACCTTCCCTATAGAAATTGTGAAATCCTCTATAGCAGCCCACTGGGCTCCAGGATTGCGCAATCCTACCAGTGAGAACTCCCAACAATATTTGTGCAAATTTCCCCACCAGGGCTGTTCAACCTAGGATTTGTGCAAATCTAGGTAGCAGTCAGCTGCTCTACTCTGAAACTATGCAATAATCTTGGGCAGTTAGCCCAAATCCTAGCCAGGAATGTGCATTTTTCCCAAGTAGTTGAGAAACTGCATGCATGAACAGTCTGGTTGACGAGTTCCACCCAGGACTGAGGAAACTTGAATTGCATGCATGCATGACTTGCTCTTCTTGGAATAGTAAGACACAACATGCAAAAGGCATCCCATGGTTCAGGGAGCTATTTTTAGCAACCGGGGGTTACATGCAAAGTTGTTTTAGAAGTTTCCCTCCAAGTGTCGCTTTTTCCTAGATTTGTGGCATGCATGTCATGAGATCAAACTTATTTATTCAATGTATCATAGCTCATTCATTCACATCGATCTTGGAGCTCTGACATCCCACAACACATCTAGGACTGTTCAACACATCCAGCTCAACTATTCACATGTAAGTGACCTCAACTTGTCTTTTTCAACATTTTTGCCGCTTTTTGTGTATTTGCTTGCGTGAGTGTTGTTTTCTTGATTTCTTTGAACGTTTGTTGTTGTTTCCATGCATACTAGCTTTTCCTACCACTGTTTCAGTTTTTGTTGCTATCTCACTGTTGTCAAATTCATGAAACTGTTTTGCACGGACGTTCGCGCAACCAAGCCAACCTTCACCCTGGTTCTGACTTCACTAAGGCTACATTGCGCAATCTTGGGAAGGGAGTCTCACCTTCCTCCCAAGAAATGCCCATTCTTTCCCAGCACTAGCCTCCATGACTGCTTTGTGCATTTCTGGAGCATAGTGGCTGCTTGTCCCTAGAAATTGCACAAATCTGTGTATGGGCCAATAGTCCTTCCCAGTTGGAATTGCACATTGCGAAATCCCAACAGCCAACAGCCTGACTGGATTGCACATTTCATTAATCCAGTAGCTAGTCCTACCTCTCAGATAACCCATACTACCTTTTACGCAGTTCTGGCAGCTAGTCACCTAGCCTCCTAGTAAACTTTGTGCAATCTTGCTCATCAGTTTCCCAGGTATGTGCTATGTCCTCCCCCGAAGTTTCTTTGTTTCCACTGCCATGCATGCTTTTTGTTTCCAAATATTTTAGGTTCATCTATTCCAATGGCTTCCAAGGGAATAGGATCATAGGAAACTGATGGATTTTCAGTTGGAACAAAAGTTGAGTAGGTGTTCTCTGGTCTATCGATCTATGAAGATACAAAATTGTATCTAGACAAGGACATCAAACTGAAGTGTCAAGAGGTTAATGAAACATTCACATAAACTTTTGGGGAAGACCTTGAAGACCATCAGGTGTACATGAACATTCACAAGTCTAGTTTGTATTGGATTGCATGCAGATACCTCGCGCTCCCATGCACATACATAATTCACTAGATCGTCTCTCACACTGACCCTGAGACAATGACTTTGAGCAGTGTAAGTGGTACGAAGCTTGCAACCTTCTAGGCATGAGATTATGAGGAGATGTATCAGATGTTAGAGCTCGTGAATGCCATGAGTCCTCCATTCAGCTTGCCTAGTAGCAGTGGTAACTCTAGAGACATTCTAAAGGATTGGGTAAAGGATCTAGCTCATTTTAGGATGACATCCAACTAGATCTACAAGACAAAGATATTGAGGAAGGAATACCAATACTTGGTCATATTCGCATGTCGACTGAGTGGCCACACAAGCATTGAAACCTTTCCTTAGAGTTATGTGATTGCATTGGACCAATTGGCTAGAGAAGGAAGACCATGCAACTGGTCCGACGTACTGGCTCATCAGATGAAGGAAAAAATCACGAAGGCTTGACTATCACCCGAGTGTATGCATGCAGAGATTTACATGTCCATCTACATCCTAGATGCAATCTATGCCCACCATGAGTTCTCGGGATTGGAGTGGGCATGGTCATGGGCGAAGACTGTAGTGAATACATATTTTAGGTTATTGTTCGACTGCAGCTTCAAGGGAGTAATCGTATGGATGTTCAACCATTTCGTCACCCTAGTGTATAGGTTGATATTCGAACAGGATCCACCTTGCATGTCAAAGGAAGGAATGGAGATATTGTTAGGAACTGTAGATTGGTATGCCTCAACGTCCGACACTTTCATCCCAATGTTTAGTGCAGAGAAGCGTCCGCATGTTTTGCCAAAGTTTGCCTTAGACGTACTTGTCATGCAAGAAGTAGCATATCATACCTTAGCAGGATTGACAGCTAGACTACAGCGGAAGAATAAGGCACCTTGGCCCACTGCTCCTTTGTGGATTGGGTTATAATAGATCTAGAGTATCAAGCAAGTGGATGTCAAAGTAGAACATAGGAAGAAATACCCATTCGACATCCAAAGCTTCAACCCATATGACCCGCATTGCATTGTGAAGGATCAATGCATGAGAGTTCAGTTCAACTAGATCCATGGGGCATTTCATTGGGCCAAGGAAGACTCATGGAGATATTGCTACAATTCTTTTGGACGCAATGAACAGGTCTGCTTTGCCATAGAGTGGTTAGCGAAGCAGCATGAATAAGCATCACAAATAGCACTAGTAGTAGTAGCAGTATTAGCAGTAGAGGTAGTAGAGACAAGCATACCTGTGCAGGACAAAGGGAAGAGGAATATTGTCGACTGCATGGAGGAGGAGAAAAGCTACAAGTTTTGAGCAGATCCACTTGTAGAAAAAGTATTATTGCTATTTAGGCAAAGAGGCAGCAACACAACAAGAACATCGCAAGAAGGCAGAGGGATAAGAATAGAATGGAAGAAACAGAGAAGGAGTTGCATGAGGTCATGCAGAAACTCCATAAATAATAAAAGTTGCACCAACAGGAGAAGGAAGCACAACAACAACAGACACAACAGGGGGTGCATCATGTGCAAACAGATGAAGTAGTGCCCATACAAGTAGTTGATTCATTTGAAAATCTATCATCAGGCAAATAGGGGGAACCATCGTAGGGGCAAGACTTTTCTCATGAGATACAAGAAGTGCTTGAACAATTGGATGCAGACATGGAGTAGCAGGATTTGGAAGCAGAGGTGCACATCATATCCTTTGACAAATCTCATCATCAAGTTGTGCAGTCTCATAGAGTACCAATTTCAGAGAACCAAACAGCCCCTGCGCAAGTTGAAGAACAAGTGATCATGACTAATGTGCACAAGAATCCAGCTGCTTTGGCCATTGCAACTAGAGTGTATACCGAAGGCACTAGCTCAAGTGTTCGTTTTTTCATAGCTGAGAATGAGTGAATGGTGAAGGAACTACAGGTGGCCAAGGAAAGGGGAGACTTGGTGACAATGTTTGGCCGAGCTAAACTAAAGAAGGAAATACTAGATGAAGTATTGTCCCTTGATACAATTATGTGAGAATTGTACTCCAAGTTTGATACCATGCTCTAAGCAGTCGTCCATCTCCATGGATGGCAGTAGTGATGTGCGAGAAGAGCAGGCATATTGAAGAACATACATGATGTTGCTAATAACATGCAAGTATGGATGATGAAGTACAAGGGAGCCCTATTTCACTTGCAAAAGATGATGAGGGCCAATGTGGTCGAGATACAGGCCCGTATCTAGAGTTAGATCCAGAACTATGAAGACCTACGGCAACTCATCACTAGAATATAGGCTTTCCATGCATGACTATTCAAGAGCATGGATTTTATAGTGCACACTCATGCGATCCCATCACTTGGGACTCTCACCCATCCTAAGACTAAGAAGTAGGTCCGACAGGAGCTTGACTTATACTTCGACAAGTTCATGCGCACCGTCACCAGCCCAAACTTGCCTATCAGTGTAGACATCATGCACAAGTATGTTGTTGGTTTGGCCACATTGAAGACAATCGTGCGCATGATTTCAGATGATTTGGACAGAGGAGCAAGAGTAGTGTACCCGGATGCTATGGAGGTAAGGTTCGAGTTTTAGATGGATGTCACAGCAGAACACACAGACACTATCAAGTACTACCAATCTTGGCATCAATATGTCACTATTGATCAGCATGAGGATGTCGAGCAATTGGACTTCTATGGTTGTCTAACTCCAAATGATGTCTATTTTGGCTTGTTCAAGCCATTGTTGACATGGGTACATGTGCATTGTAATATTAAGTCATTTAAAGTGTAAGTCAAGTCTCAATAGTGGATGTAACAGTCATAGAGTAGGTGAAGAGTCATGAGGGTAGTTGAATGGTCACAAAGGGGGATGTTAAGGGTCACCCCACCCTTTGCTATAAATAATCCCTCATAACTGATTGTATGGGCTTTTGGTCAGCCAAGCTTCTACTAAGACTATCTTGAAGAAATCTTGGACAGTATTGTAATGTGCCTTGGTTCTCCACTACACGGAGCTAATACATCTCTTTGGAGGAGCAGGCAGATGTGGCTATAACATTTCATTGATGGGGCTAGCAGGTTTACATGGATGCATTGTATGATTGGAACTTACACTTTATATAATAAGAGCCACCACATTTTCATGCATATGTTGTTATTATAGTTGGACTACTCCTATTGCCTTAATGATATATGTTGTTTAACTTACATATTTGTGTATGAAGTGATTCACATGAAATTACATGAATCTTGTTTCAAATGTGTTGTATATGTTGTTAATGTTGTCACAGTCCACGTCGATTGCTCTGCTAAACACCAGACAGACCTTTCACATGAGCTCTATTGTAACAACCATAGCACTCCTTCAAACTGATCTATGAGTGTTGTACCTGTTATCTTATCTCGTACGTTGTGACTACCACATCCAAGTGGACTGCTCTATCGGAAGTTGTGTATGTCCTTTTGTGTTATGTGTTCCTAGTCGATTTGGGATTGATCCCTTTCAGCCTGGGGCTCACCTTCACCCTTATCTCCCTCCTTTTGTGTTGGAACCTCTCATACATCTTCCTTAACTTACTGTAGAAGACAGACCCTTGCTACTAACAAAGTTATCTTACTTGCGTTTGTATAACATCATGGTCAAAGCATTACCTTACAACCCACTGTTGGGACTCCTACACCAAATGGTCTGAGGTCTAATTGAGACTTCTTACCGGGGGGATCCCCTTGACATGTTGGTGGGTCCAACATTGTCAACATTTTTGGCTCTAGAAGGAGGGCCTGATGACAAGAAGTGTCCTCTCATCCAATTTTGAGCCTTTGCACATCTTTCATGGAGTCTTGCACTCTTCTTACCCCGCAGTGTTTTTGAATCGTGAAGATGTCTCCATCACAGGGAAGCTTTTCAATCTGTTGTCCACTCACAAGTATGATGGTGAAGGTGAAGTGGCCTGGCCTGAGCACTTATATAACTTTATTTCCATGATTCATGAGGAAGATGAGTTTTTTGATGAACAGGCCAGTTTGCTGCTTGCATACACACTTCGCGAATCTCCATTTTGTTGTGTGCTTAGCCTACCAATTGACATTGCGCACTCATTTGAGCACTTCTGTGATCTCATTGAAGACATGTTCTATCACTTTGATCTAGACCATCATGACCGGAAACTATTACAACAACAGAGGGCTTTGCATGAATTGGTTATTGATTTTTGGAAGCACTTCCATGACCTGTAGTTTCAAGCTCTGAGGAGCTAGATGAAATTCTCTTATCTTTGGGACCGATTCAAGTATTTCCTTAAGAAATCTGCTTGTCCCAAGAGAAATATTGAAATCAAGCCTCACTCAACATTCTTCATTGATGGAGCTACGTAATATCATATGGATGCTGAAACTGTCTCAACTGATTGTTTGCCTTCCTCTCATTCAACAACTCCACCACTACCAAGCGATGCTGAAGAGCATACTCATACACTTGTTCATCCTTCACACTCTCCCAACATCACTTCACTTAATTTTCACGTAAATTTGGTTGTGATTCCTTTGAGTTCTCATATGCATGCTTGTCTACAGCCTCCGTCTTCACACTCAAGTGTTCCTCTGGATGATGTTGCCTTGTGTTCGTCCATTCTGGACTCTTCACTTGTTGTGAGTGAGGAACAACCCATTGACGGAGTTGGTGTTGCACAACCAACATGCACTATCATTCATGAAGAGTATGAGTAGGAACTTTAACATCAACGCTCAGCAAAGGTCGACTCCCTTCCATTCGAGCACCCTCTTCTCTTTCCTAACCTCTTTGGTGAACCTTCCATCCATGATTTTTCATGTGTGTCTTCATCCACAGATGCACCCATTATCAATAACTCCCAGGACTCACTAGATGTTAGTCCATCATTCAACAATGGAGAGGGTAAGATTCGATCCTTCATTTTTCTTTTCTCAAGATATAGAGGATGATTTTGTTCACTTTCCATCTACCCCTCTGTTTGATTCATCTAATCATGAGGATGCTGAAGAATTCAATGATTTTTCTGTTCATGGCAGTTGTGATCAATTTACTTCCATCTTTGATCATGATCATGACTCTATCATAGTTGATCTTTCAAAGCCACCCATTTATGATGATTTTCCTGATGATGAAGTTGAGACACCTAAGACTGTCGAGGCACTTCAGCTCGAGCTGATGGTTATGTTAGGTCCTCGCTCTCTTGGGGTTAGTCTCACTTCCTATCATAAAATTGTTCAATCACCCAAGGATCCTCATCACTCATCTATATGAATTGAAGACCCATCTCACACACAACTCACACTTCCTCGACTCAAACTGCGCAATCCCATTGCTCATGCATTACAGGAGTCTTACATTGCAAGCACTTATACACGACACAAGTTATCTTTGTTTCTTTCTATTTCCAGGAAAACTAGTGTCACTATTTGATCTGCTAGTCCCACTAAGACGGGTAGCTATCTTAGAAACAAACAATTCAAAGCAACTTTTGTTTTCCGTTATGGATGATAGAAAAGAGAGAAGAAAAGAGAAACAACCTCAATCTTTCACTTGGCTCCTTGCTTGTTTCCTCTCTCCTTTGATAGAGTTTCGCCACTCCTCTCTCACTTGTCTTGCTTCAAAGAACACCTGTAGAGGCAAAGCAGCAAAATACCATCAAAGCATAGAGATATATAATTCCATAAACAATGTAGAAGCAGAAGTACATTAACCATATAATTGCATTCACAAATACAGGATTTACAGGTAGACAAGTATATGGAGGAAAACTCAAATAGCTTTATTGATAATAGAAGTAGAAGAGAGGATTACAACCCAGATGTCTGATCCAGCATCATCCTCCCAGCATGAAAGCCCTCTTCACCTCATGAAAAGCAAGATTACCAAAAAATACAATGTCTCAAAGAGAAACCAATAGCACTTCCTTACAAATTACAAAATTCCTGTCTCTGGATCTCTAGGATGAGGGATCCATTTATAGATATTTGCAGATGGGTGAGTTAGCTTCTGGGTTTTTGATTAGCATCATTTCACTGATAGTTCTTGGTTCCACTTGGAGATTTCATGATATCTTACTCATCCCTGGGTGAATTCAGAGAGGCAAGTGTCATATGAGAAGTTTCTAGAAGATACTCTGAGTTTCCACCTAGCAAATTGCCTCTGCCATTTGTATGATCTTGCTCATCGCACCTTATAGAAGGACTTTTCAGTATGCATCGCACCAATTGTGTGTAACAGGTGAGATGCATCACACCCTTAGCATGGAGCAGTCTATATGGTCCAATTTTGACCTGTTCTGAGTAGTTCTTCAGGGAGAACTTCTGGGAAATGATGTAATTAGTTGACCTTGATCCTTTAGGGTTTGAAACGACACTTTTAGGGGTTTGAGAGCCCTTGGTTTATCGACATATGTGATTGGGGTTGTAGTGCCCAAATATGTCTATAATAGTTGCCCCCTAAAGCATGAGGTCGTAAATCTTTTGATGTTGGGTGAAATGCTTTATTATGAGGATCCAAGGTTTTTCGAACTGGAAGGTGACCTATATAAAATACAATACAATACATTATCTTCATATTATTTTCATGATCTAGTTAAGGTGGGCATTCCCATACTCAGATTTATAAATTCATTTTCATGTACATAGGATAGGAAACCCTCTGTGTGGTAGACTGATGATTCTTGTAGAGCCATCATCCCTTAGCTTGGATGATCATTTGTGCAGCTATGGAGTACATTTGATGTCTTTATTTTCCTGAATATATCGTAGCCCAGATGGATGAAACTAGATATGGGGTCTTCAAACTTGTTCAATCTTCGCCTGATGTACAAATCGATCCATGTGAAAAGTTGTCCTGAAGTCGAACATGGAAAGACATCGCCTGATTACCAGCCAATGATGTAAGTTGTTAATAGGCACGAGAGGAATCACCGATAATGATATTACCCTCAAGGTACTACAGTACAATTCACATGGTGTGAATATATGAGTTTATGTCGAACACCATGTAAAATCTTTCGTTTGAAGGCCATTGATGTAAACCTATCGCTGAAAGTGAGAAACTTGCCATTGAGGCACGCAAGCTTGAAAGTACTGAAAGGGTTGTTCCTAAGTTAACTTCTTGGATAATGAGCTGATGTCAATAAGAAGTGACCCATCATAGGAGGGCCTTAATAAATCCCACATCTATGACACGAAACGAAGCAAATGATTTTATAGAGGTGAAAATGGTCTGATGATACAAGGTTCAAGGGTGGCGGTCATGAAAAATGGAGAGTGAAGATATTGCAATGGATGAGGTGTTAGCTAGGTTGGTGAATTCTCGGAGTGAATTCTCTTGAAAATATTGGCGACACTGTGATATATTGTTAGTGTTAACCCCATGGATGGTACAGAGGACCAATAGTGACAGTGAACGGAATAACCCAACCCGACTCAATCATGGTGATGGAGTGAAAGTGTCATGTTCAAGAGCGACCTACTACCAATGAATTTCTTTAAGTTTTCTTCCCTTTTTCCCCAGTCATTACTGACCAATAACTCTTTATTTTTGTCAAGCTTGAGGAGGATAACATATGCTTGTTCTATAATTTTCCCTCCGGGAAAACCTGTCGCTATGTTTTAGCAAGCATAGCGACAGTGAAACTCACTCTTGTCCGGATGGAAAAGTTTGTCGCTATTTTTTTAACGAGTTTAATGACAAAGACAACTCAGTCCTTTTCATGTTTAGGGAGCTTGAAAAGAGACAGAAAGGAAACTCCAGTAGTCCTTTTTCATGGTACAATCCCTTAAGTCCAAAAAAGTATAAAATAATACAAAAGGGATGACTTTTCGATAGTTTTAGCGAGCCGAACAAGACAAGCACTCGATCTTTTTGTGTAATGATCCATTAGGTCCAAAAATATTCAAATATAGAGGAGGGATGGTGCTTCCCTTTACTTCAACGAGCTGGAGGCTATTAGCTCGACAATATTTTCATATTTTATGAGTCTAAAAAGAGCTTAAAAGGGACTCATTTTTTAGGAACAAGTGATGTATCTGGGTAGGAACTGGTTCCAAGTCAGTTTGGAACTTCTCAAACATGGCAGTGTAATGAGGGTGGCTAATAGAATCACTTGTCGCAACTATTCCTCAAAAGGGTAAACAATCAAGTGGAGGCATATGATCGGCTAAAAGAGTGGAGGTGACGGTAAGAACACGACCAAGTCTCAAAAGGCTGATAGCAATGCAATCACAAAGGTTATTTACCGAGGGTGGATTCATTTTTTAATGAGCTTGAATATTTAGAAACTATGCTCAGTGGCAGGTTTATTTTTTAATGAGCTTCAACCCTTAAGTAACATTGCTCGTTGCTAGGTTTATTTTTTAACAATCTTGAACTTTGCGGAAACATTGCTCGTGGCGGGTTTATTTTTTAACGAGCTTCAACCCTGTAGTAACATTGCTTACTGCTAGGTTTATTTTTTAACGAGCTTGAAATTTGCGGAAACATTGCTCATGGTGGGTTTATTTTTTAATGAGCTTCAACCCTGCAGTAACATTGCTCATTGCTAGGTTTATTTTTTAATAAGCTTGAACATTGTGGAAACAATACTCGTGATGATAGTCAGAGATGTTCAATTTACCATTAACACTATGTTCTTTTAACGGTCGTACTACCTATTCAATTGCTCTATCAAATTGATTAGAAATGTAAATAAACGCTTGAAAAATGAGTTAAAAACAAACATCTTACTTGGATTACATGAACAATAACATAAAATTAGTTTTACCTCTCATTTTTACCATTTCATTCAAATTTGGGATTGTTGGAGCTTTGGAGGTGTTTTCCCCCTTGAATTTCATCAGCTGATTTCGAAATATCCGGTGGACTATTTTCCACGCCGTCTGGACAAGGTAGGAGCTAACCTTGAGCTCTTCAATTGCATTATTTATTTTTTTGATTTTGAGCAACTTTCCTTGTTCTTCTGGGCCTCAGGGGTTTGAACAATTTTTTCTCTCCCCATCGCACCTGGTATGCATCGAAAAGTGCGATGCATACTGAGCTGGCTATTGGCCAGTCAGTATGCATCCTACCCTGTACACAGCCAAGGTGCGATGGGCACAGGAGGAAAATTTTATGCATTGTTTTTTCATGGAAATTTTACCTGTTTTTGCCCAAATCAGGGTCCTAATTCCTCTCTTTTTTGTTTCTTAGAGATTCATTGGATCAAGATGGTCGTTACATGGTGAGAAAGTGAGCATGAATAAGAGGATATGATTTCGTTACATGATCTGGGTACGGTCACTGCATTGCAAAACTGTGGCTTGCTCAAATTCTTCTGCATATCCATCATGAAGCAACAAATCAATTTGTTGCAATATCTTCTCGATGCATGGGATCCTACCAACCAAGTGTTCCAAATTAGAGTTAAATCCATCCCTTTGATAGTTGAGGATATCTAATTTTTGACTGGGTTATCGAGGCATGGCGCCCCTCTCTCAGTATCAAGATCCGCCAGTGGGGGTGAATCCGTGAGGGATTATATTCGTCAGTTTTGCAAAGATGGATCTCAGCCAAGCAAGGATGGTAAGATCAGTATTCGAGATGTCACTTGCCGGTCCTTGAGGACTATTTTATTCACCTTTGCTAGATTAGCTGGTAGCGTGACTCTTCATTTGGCCAACAATTCCTATATGCAGTATGCCCTGGAATGCCTTGAACCAAAGGTATTCAAATGGTGTGATGCAGTGCTTCCGATTATAAAAGAATAGCTTTCCAAGGTGAAGAATGGAAGATCCAAGAACTTTGGTTATGTTTCCATAATGACTACTTTTTCCTTGGAGAGGATTCCACTGATGCAACCACAGTATATTTCACTTAGATTGCCAGCACTGAGGCAACCACGGATGCAGAGATGGGTCAATCTCATGGCCAGACATGCCGGTTAGTCACATATTTCATTCTCTAAAGCCTTCTTTGAGTGGTTCGACCGTCAGGAGATGGTCTTCGCAGAGTATCCATATGTTGGGATGGATTTCTGAGGCGACCCGGATTTGGTGCTACCAGCTGGCGTGCAGTGGGGTGTTATAGGTAAAAAAACCTGACCATATCTTTATTTATCACTTTTATAATGTTCTTGTGTTTTTTAAAGGTTATCAAGACTAATTACACTCATATATGTGTGCAGATATTGGACCAGTGTGACCAGCAACGCGCCCGAGGGTAGTAGCTGCTATTCCAGCAGGAGAGGCTATAGGGAGGGCTATCCTTCGCGATCTAGACATAGCAGAGACACTTGCAGTATTGCAGGATCAGATCGAGGGTCTTACCCTTGGTATTTAGGATGTGAGGACCGACGTGTTACCTCTGAGATTACATCGCCATACTACTGGCGTACCAAGTCGATGGACTAGGGTCTTATGTATGATCACATACGCAGTGACTTATTGTCAGCAGTGCCATTAGTCTAGGGTGCTTTTCTGCATTTTTGATTGTTTGGGTCACATGACCGATTTTGTCCTGGACACAAAACATTTTGTAAAAAACTATAAACGGTTATATGTATTTTTAATTTCGAAGTTTTATTTTAGTTAAGTTATATGGTCCTGATGCAAATGTTGATTGAAATGCTTTTTCCTTTATAAATGCTACAAATGTCTATCTAACACATAATTTGCTAATGAGTCAGTTAATGTGTTTAAGTTTCTGGAAATGTGTTGATATTGAATAGAATCAAACTGCCTTTCCAAAACCCTGACCCTTAGGAACATATGATAGATAGTTGGATTCCGAACAGAATAGATGCCAGTAAGTTGTAGGATGACAAGTTTTGAATCTAGCCTGACAACAAGTCGGCGTATGCCATGTGTGATGGAATCAAAGAGAAGCTCCATCAACGCATTGTACTCAGTGATGTTCTTTTTTGATTGACCAATACATATCCCTCTGAAACTCAGTAGCTCGCCGCTTGGATGAAAGATGGCCCAGGCTGTAGAAGATAGATTCCACATACTACAACTAGCTATCAGTGTATCCAACGAATGATTCCAATAGGTCTGACATCTGCAACAAATGAAAAGTGGATTACCTAACCAAAATGATCACTTTTGACAAAAACAAAAACGTAACAAAAACATATAAATAGATTACTACACTTAATCAAGCATAGTAACGTTTACGATACAACCCGTTTCGGGGTTGCGACAGTATAATCCCATCGTAATCTACTAGCTCATGTGCTCCTTTTGCTAATACTAGATCAACAATGTAGGGACCCATCCACAATGGTTGGAACTTACCTACTCCTAATTTATTGGATTCTTGATCGTAAAGTAAGACCAGATCACCTTCTGAGAAAACACGGGGCTTGATATTTTTGTCAAATTGTGCCTTGACTCATTTCTTATAAGCTTTGTTAGCCAAAGCAGCATCATGATGGGTTTCATCCAATTGGATTAGTTCTAAGAAACGAGCCTCTTCCTCCGAAGTTCCGGGGAGTAGTTTGACTGCGAGCTTGAGAGATGAAATTTCACACTGATTCGGTAAGACCACTTCCAGGCCATACACCAGCTGAAAGGGTGTGAACCCGGTCACGTTTCTCACTGATGTCCTATATTACCACAAAGATGAGTGCAGGATTAAGTGCCAATTCTGTTTGTGGACTCCAATCATCCTTTACAGCATGCGCTTCAAGACTATGTTGATGGCCTCAACTTGTCTGTTAGCTTGCAAATAATGCGGAGTAGAACAGTCGTGGGACAGTCCTAATTTGGCAGCCAATTCAACCGTCATGTGATTGCGAAAATGTGATCCATGATCTGCGACTATAGCTTATGGAACACCAAATCTAGAGACTACATGATTGAAAAAGAAAAGAGCAGCCGTTTCACCATTGTTGTTTAATGTAGGCATCACCTTGGCCCATTTTGTAAAATAGTCAACTGCGACTATGATATACCCATGCCCCCTGGCCGAGGTGGAGTTACATGTCATGAAATCTATGCCCCATTTGGTGAATGGCCTAACAACAACTATTGGATGCAGCGGCGCGGGTGGTATTTTGGTTTTGCGGTCAAAGATCTAACAAGCATGGCAACTTTTGACCACAATTATGCAATCTTTGAATATAGTAGGCCAAAAGTAACCTACTCATAAGATCTTTTGTGTTGTAGTGTAACCAGATTGATGCCCCCCACATGCACCTAAATGACAATCATTTAGGACTTTTTCGGCCTCCTCATGGGTGAGGCACCTTCACAAAACTGTATCGATACCGCGATGGTAAAGGGTATCACCAACGATCACGTAGTCTTTCGCTTGGTATCGAATCTGTCATTGTTCGGAGCGTGAGGTATTAGACCTATATGTTTGTGTCTAGAGATAGATGATTATATCTCTGTACCATGGTTTCTTGAAGATATCGAAAACAAATTTTCATCCACGATTGCTTCTTCAGATGTTGCATCATTGGATGATGATGGGAGATCCCGTTGTAACTTCGCGAATACCAGGGCTTTCTTTGATTTGGATTTTTTGAATTCCATATCAAACTCTTGTAAAATTGCTATACATTTTGAATATTTTCCCCCCAGCAACTGTCGCAACAATATATAAGTCATGGGGTTGCAATCTGATAAAATGGTAGTTTTTCTAAAGAGGACGTAGTGTCAAAATCTCTGTATCGCTTGAACAGCTGCTAGGGCTAGCTTTTCAACGTAGGAGTATTTCATTTCTGTATCGTTTAAGTTTCGGCTTAAATAATATATAGGATGTTCAATTCCATTATCCTCTTGAACTAAAACCATTGCGATGGTCGTATCTGCTACAGCCAGCTACAGGTTAAAGTCTTTTGATAATTAGGAGCATACATTAATGACGCTTTTATTAGAGATTACTTTAAAGCATCAAAGGAAGCTTACGAGACCTGATCCCAAACGAAGGGTACTTCTTTTTACAATAGACGAGTATAACCTTTAGCTAGTCCGGCGTAATTTGGAATGAACCTCCTAAGGAAGTTTGCTTTCCCTTGTAGTTTCTGAATCTGAAGCAAGTTTGAAGGTGGAGGCAAATCAATGGTTGCCTAAACCTTACATGGGTCAAGATGAATCCCATCCTTTGGGACCACGAAGCCAAGTAAACGACCAGAACTAACACAAAACACGCATTTGTGCGGGTTGAGTCGTATCTTGTAGTGTTGGCAACGTAGAAATATCACTCTCAAATGCTGCGGATGGTCGGTCCACTTTCGCGAATGAGCTGGAAGATCATCGAGATATGGTTGAACGATGTTATTGATGTCATGGAAAGCATATTTCATTGCTCTCTGAAAGGTTGCCCCTGTGTTCTTTAAACCAAAGGGTAGCTTGCGATATGTGAGCGTGCCCCATGGACAAATAAATGCAGTCTTTGACTAGTCCTGTAGGCGGATATTTATTTGATTATACCCGGAAAATCCATCCATAAATGAAAAGATTTCACATCCGGTGCATTCGTCAATTATCTGGTCAATAAATGGTGTAGGGTAGTTGTCTTTCAGACAAGCTTGATTTACATCCCTGTAATCAACGCACACTCTAATCATTCCTTGTTTCTTCATCACAGGATCAATATTCGATACCCAATCGGCCAGAGGAACTGGGTAAATAAAACCAACATGGAGGAGTTTTTCAACTTCTGCCTTGATGGCAATGACTTTCTTGGGGTGCACCTTCCGTAGCTGTTGTCGTACCGGTTTGACATCTGGATACATCTTAATTTCATGTTCAACTATGCTCGAGTCAATACCTGGCATTTCATCATATGACCAAGCAAAGACATCTCTAAACTCGTGAAAGAGAGTGCTATATATTTCCAGTTCTAAAGAAGAACAAGATTTATCGACATGAATGTTCTCTACAACATCTGTTTTGGTTGAGATATTTATGGCGGTAGTCTCTTCAATATTGGATAGGTTTCTCTCGGAATCCACCATATTTACAATATTCGTCAGAAAGTCAAATACTGAAGGATGGTGTAGGTTGCTAGAATTATCTTCTTTCCAATTCAGAAGATGGGAACGTTGGTGGTAATCTTCCCAGGGTGCCCTGTCAATCATCATCGATTGAATGATTCCTTTGTCTATAGAGTGTACTTGCAACCAAGGATCTGAAGGGGTGCCATATTCCTTAGACCTATCTATCCAAACGCTTGATGAGCATTGGTAAGGGTTTGCCTCCCATGCTGAAAACATTGATTGCTATAATATTTCCAGTGTGGATAGAGGCAGTACCTGCAGATGATCCATTTTAACATCATTTTTTGACATCTTTTGAATGGAAGATATCATATTGCAGGTTCCTACATTAGCCACTTCCGCCAAACTCGTTGGAGGCGGTAGGGTAAAAGTTCCCATTAATGTGGGGTCTTTTAGTAGGCCTACTCCAATATTTTGAAGCGCATTAGGGCTTCCATGGATCGTCAGAATGCTTCCCGTAGCTTGTGAATTGTTGGGTAGAAACGTTTATTGGTTGATGATTGTAATTCCTTCTTGGGAAGGAAATGCAATTTTCCTAAAGTAGGTTGACACAAACAGATACCATGGCATATATCCAGGGTCTTCCCAGTAGGATGTTGTAATCGAGGTTTTCGTCGATAACTTCAACATCAATTTCTACTGTTTTTCCCCCCAGTTCGACTTGCAAGTTACTTAATATCTCATACGGGGTGTATGTTCGTCCATCAAATGCTTTTAATGTCATTGACGATCGCGACAACGAGGGAGACCCTAGAGTTTTCCAACAACTCATCGACATAATACATGTGGATGCCCCCTCATCAATAATTGTTCTATGAACAATTTTGTTGAGGGCTTCTACTTGAATGAGGAAAGCTAGTTGAGCTGGTAAGTGAGGGTCGTATCCTTTGTGATTAAAAGACACAAGATTGGAATCCGTTGGGTCAATCCCACGTATTGCTGATAATAAAGCTTTCTTTTGGGAGGGGAAATTTTGCAATACCTCAAGGGTCAACATCGCGGAGGGTGATTGGGCTAAATCCTCCACTATATTATAGTGTTGTGCTGCTCTGGAATGAGGATTAAACATCGATTTGTGTACTACTCCCTTTGGCGGTTTTATCGTTAATTCAGGAATGATGGGTGGCACAACTTCAGTCGAAGTTGTTGTTGAACTACTAGGCTGATCATTATCCTTGTTGTTCAACATCTGTGGATTCCCGTAATCTTTACTCCTTGTCAATATGAGAGCATCATTTAGTTTCTTTGAAATCGATAACATTAGCACTTGGGATGGGGAAGCATTTTTGCTAGCGACCAGATTTGTTCCTGGGTTCGGAAATGGATCAGTCAATACAGCCGAGGTTTTTGAACTTTTGAAGAATTTTCTAAGTTCATCTTTATATGGACACTCTCCAGTCCAGTGATCCTCATCACATATTAGGCATGGACATTTTGTTTTCTTATCCCCAGAAGGGTTTGCAGAAGATTTTTTAGGAGATGAGTCCTCCTGGTTCTTCTTCTTCCCTTGTTTTTTCCTCTTGCCTCCCGGTTTCTTGGGTTCTTTGCCTTTGTTTGTCGACACGGCATTTACTTCTGAGGCTAGAAGTTCTTCATTTGCGTTTTGACTCGAAATTGTGCAGGCCTTTTTCGACGTAGCCTTTACGGTTTTAGTGCTTGTCGTACCTATCACGCCATTGCCGGCATGAGAGTCTTTGTTTGATTTAGGAGAGGGAGGAATGGAAAATCCCAGTCTAGGAGCATCAGGGATTTTATCGTAGATCATGCCAAACTGAGTATAAATCAAGTCTAGATATTGTGCATGAGCAATAACTTGCTCTTCAGTGACGACTCCTCCCTTTTCCACATCTTCTATAATAGCATGTAACAATTACTTAATAAACCATTCAGCCAATAGCTGATCAGGAACATACGTTTTTACCATTCTATGATGATGTTGCCATTCATGAATATGATCGAATTTGTGAGTGGTCGTCATTTGTTTGAAATTGGTAAGTAGCTTAGTTCTTGTTTCGTACCTTATGGGTAACTGAAAATGGGTTAAAAAGGTTGTGGCTAGGGTACTGAAGTTATCAAAGAAAGCTCTAGGCAATTCGATATACCACTTTGCTGCCGGACCAGTTAGCGTTTGATGAAAGAGGCGAAGTCTGATCGAATCATCATTGAGGGTGTTGGATGAACACCACAGACGAAAGGTCATCACATGATTCGATGGGCCTTCACCCGGATTTCCATTAAATTTAGGAATATCAGATGGAAGTTTATGAAGAATCGTCGGCCACCAAGGGGCGTAGGTAATTGGATCGTTCGTTAGTCGATTTAGATCTGGTAACTTTAAAGTCGCCACAAAAGGCAACTTTTGATTCATGCTTGGCTGAGCATACCCAAGATAAGATGGAATTGCTTGAGCAGTTGGTTTTTGCATACCAGCGTAATGCACTTGATGTTGGTAACTTTGGTAAGGTTGATGGGCATAACCATTATGATATGGTTGATACGGCTGCCCATTACTTGCAAAGACTTTTTGCTCATATCCTTGGTAAGCTTGTTGGAATTGCGGTTGTTGGTATTGCACCAGCCGTGGTTGTGAAGTCATGGGCTGTTGTCCAGTACTGACTGTTTGACCAAGATGGGGGGTGGTGATCCCCGTTTGAACCTGTTCCATTCCACTAGTTGGTGATTGCAGTTGTGTCGTAGGTACAAGAGGTTGTTGCATTATAACCTGAGAAACTTGAGGTTGGCATACAACTGGCAACGCTTGTACTTGCGATACTGCCACAATAGCTGGCGTAGTGGTGATATTTGTCATAGGTAAACTTTGTTTCATTGAGCATACAACTCTTGGTTGTTGAGGCAGGATTGGCACCCAACCGCTAGTTGTAATTCTAGCATAACCCAAATTTTGTTGTGAACTCTCGCATGGTTGTCCTTCCAAAGAAAGTAATGAAAGGGTATCCGGCCCTCCATACGACAGTAATCCAGTACTCAAAGGAATGATTTGCCTTTGGGGACCGGTTTGCCCAAATTGACATTGTAAAGTATCAATTTCTCGAGACTCAACGTAAGAGATTCTAGATACAATTCCGGACAAACAAACGGGAACAGTCCATACTGTCGAAACAACCCCCAGATGGACTCCATCTAGCAGTTGAGAGCTGGTTTGGACAGATGGCATGCTGGCGAACATTGTCGGAGTAGCAGCAGGAGCTTATGTTACTGCTGTGTCGGGTAACACAGTCCTTGATGTCGACAGTTGTTCAGACATATTAAGCCTATCCAAAAGATTCCTTAGTGATTCTTCAGGAACTTCCGATGGCGGGAGAATATCTTCTGATGAAGAAGGACACATGGGCGATCCCAGCTCCAAATTGTGTTGGAGTGTTACATGGAGGATCTTCCACAATCTCTTCTATGGCAATCAATCTAGGAGGAAGAGGCAGACCGTCAGGTCCGTAGAATATTTTTGGTGCCGAAGAAGATATAAGTTCTGCAGCAACAGACACTTGGGGAGTAACACCTTCTAAATCAGCTGTAGATGGAGCCATTTAAGGAATAGAAGTGTTTATCATCACACTAGGATCAGTTGTAATGTCCTTTTGTTACTGCGGAATTTCTCCTGTAGAGGCAGGGATACTAGAAATGTTCGGAGTAACCGGAGTCTCTGAGGATGTCGAAGTACTTGCTCCAACCAACCTAGGGGACTTAGATCTGGTCAAACGAGTTCGCTTTGTCTAGAATGGTTTCGCTTCTAGAGTCAATGACGGTTGAATCGTAAGTCTCCGCGAACGATGGGGTTTTGATTGAATTTCTTCCATGATTGCGGATTACTTGATCAACTCAAAATAAAAGGGGAAAATGTTTTTGAATTAAATGAATTTTAGACGCTTTGACACAACTTGTTTTTTCAATTTTTAAGATTCGAGAAAAAACAAAAGATGACTCTAGTCGCCTTCGATTTTTAATGAGCCTGAAGTGACAAGTGATCAGATGGGCCTTTTCTTTTAAGGAGTATGAAAAGGAACGAAAGAGACTTCTCTGGTTATCTAGGCAGAGGGGATTACCAAACCAATCGCAAAACTGCAGAATACTTTTTATGGTACGGCAGTCAATCTTCCCGAATGTTGTGTTCAGTGCATTGCGATCGTTAGGGCGGCAGACACGGCTTCCTAAGGATAAATGATGCAACCTATTGTGGTCTCCCAATATATACTCAACGGTACGTGGGAGAACAACTCCGTACTGGCACTTGTCATCTTAGAGCTGAGGAATCACCCAACCAACAATGAAAACAACAGTTACCAGTTTTTACAACGCCGGAATACGTCTCTAGCCTAGAATTCTAGATGTTGTGTGTTAGGTTCCAAAGCGTTTTTAGATTCATTAAATTTATTTTATAGTTGATCTTGTTTAAAAATTTTCCT
>APFE030906418.1:217473-230785 GCA_000404065.3 Pinus taeda | reverse complement strand
GATTATTTGATTATATCCAGAAAATCCATCCATGAATGAAAAGATTTCGCATACGGTGCATTCATCAATTATCTAGTCGATGAAGGGTGTAGGTTAGTTGTCCTTTGGACAAGCTAGATTTACATCCCTGTAATCAACTCACACTCTAATCATTCCTTTCTTTTTCATCATAGGAACAATATTTGATACCTAATCAGTTAGAGGAACAGGGTAAATGAAACAAACATGTAAAAGTTTTTCAACTTCTGCCTTGATGGAAGTGGCTTTCTTCGGGTGAACCTGTCGAAGTTGTTGTCTTATTGGTTTTACATCTTGATTTCATGTTCAATGATACTCGAGTCAATGCCTGGCATTTCTTCATATGACCATGCAAAGACATCTCTGAATTTGTGAAAGAGAGTGGAGTATATTTCCAGTTCTAAAGAAGAGCAAGATTTTCCGACATGAATATTCTCTAGAACATCAGGTTTGGTCGAGATATTTATGGCGATAGTTTCTTCAATATTGGATACATTTCACTCAGAATCCACCGTATTTATAGTATTTGATAGAAAATAAAAAACTAAAGGATGTTCAAGGTTGCTGGAATAATCTTCGCCGTTATATTGAAGATGGGAATGATGGTGGTAATCTTCTCATGGTGCCTCTCCTATCATCATTGACTGAATGATTCCTTTGTCTGTAGAATGTACATGTGACCAAGGATTTGAAGAGGTGGCATATTCTTGAGACCTATCTATCCAAACACTCGATAAGCATTGATTTGGGTTTGCTTCCCAAGCTAAGAAAATTGATTGCTACAAAATTTCTATGGGGCTTGGAGGCAATACCTGGCAATGATCCATGCTAAAAAAATGTTCAGAAATCTTCTTAATCTTTGCTAATATAGAAGATACCATATTACAGGTTTCCACCGTGGCCACTTCCACCAGATTACTCTGAGGTGGTAGGGTAAAAGTACCCATTAAGGTAGGGTCTTTTAGGAGGCCTACTCTGACATTTTGTAGCATTTGAGAGCTTACATGGATCATTGGAATGATCCCCGTAACTTGTGAATTGTTGGGGAGAAAGGTTAGTTGGTCAATGATTGTAATTCCTCCTTGGGAGGGGAATGCAATCTTTCTAAAATATGTTGACACAACAGCAGCCATAGCATAAATCCAGGGCCTTCCCAGTAGGATATTGTAATCGAGGTTTCCATCGATAACTTCGACTTCAATTTCTATTCTCTTGCCCCCTAGTTCGACTTGTAAGTTACTTAATATCCCATACAACGTGTATGTTCTTCCATCGAACGCTTTCAATGTCGTTGATGATCACGACAAGGGTTGTGAGCCTAAAGTTTTCCAGCAACTCATTGACATTATACATGTAGATGCACCCTTGTCAATTATCATCTGATGAATAGTTTTGTTGAGGGATTTTACCTATATAAGGAAAGCGAGTTGGGCCGATAACTGAGGTACATATCCTTTGTGGTTAAAGGCCACAAGATTGGAATCCGTTGGGTCAATCCCACCTATTGCTGATAATAAAGCTTGCTTCTAGGAGGGGAAATTTTGTAGTACTTCAAGTTTCAACATAACGGATGGAAATTGGGCCAGATCCTCTACTATATTATAATTCTGTGCTACTCGAGCATGAGGATTAAATGTCGATTTGTGTACTACTCCCTTTGGCAACTTTATTGTTAGCTTAGGAATGATGGGTGACACAACTTCTGATGAAGTCGTTGTTGAACTACTAGGTTGATCATTAGCCTTGTTTTTTTTTGACATCTATGGATTCCCATAATCTTTGTTCCTTGTCGATATCAAGGCATCATTTTGCTACTTCGATACGGATAACATAAGCACCTAGGATGGGTAAGAATTATCGATAGAAACCAGATTGGTTTTTGGGTTTGGAAACGGATTAGTCAACACTATTGAGGTGCTCAAAGATTTTAAAAATTTCTTGACCTCAGCTCGATGTGGACAATATTTTGTCCAATGTTCTTCATTACATATGAAACATGTCTGACCTGGTTTCTTTTTCCTAGTAGGGTTTTCAGAAGATTTTTTAGGAGGTGAATATTCCTGCTTCTTCTTTTAGTTTTTTCCTTTCTTCTTGCCCCCTGGTTGCTTCAGCTTTTTGCCTTTTTCGAATGACACAACATTAACCTCTGAGGCAGAAAGTTTGTCATTTTCCTTTTTTCTAGAAACTGCAATGGCTTTACCAATTTGAGCCTTTACAGTTTGCGTACTTGAGGTGCCAATCATGCCATCACCGGCATGAGAGTCCCTATTTGATTTAGGAGGGGGAGGAATGGAAAATTACGGTCTAGGAGCATCAAGAATTTTGTCATAGAGTGTGCCAGACTGAGTATAAGTCAAGTACAGATATTGTGCACGAGCAAAGACTTGCTCTTCAGTGACAACCCCCCCTTTCGCCACATCTTCTGTAATAGAAGGTAATAATGACTTAATAAACCACTCAGCTAGAAGCTGATTAGGAACATAGGTCTTTACCATTCAACGACGTCATCGCCACTCATGAATATGATCAGATATGTGAGTGGCGGTTGTCTACTTGAATGGTAAGGAGTTCTGTTCCTGTTTCATACCTTATGGGTAGTTGAAAGTGGGTTAAAAAGGTAGTGGCAAGGGCACTGAAGTTATCAAATGATGCTCTAGGCAATTTGATGTACCATTTCACTACCAGACTAGTTAACATTTGCTGAAAAAGGTGAAGCCCAATGGAATCATCATTGAGGGTGTTGGATGAACACCACAAATGAAAGGTCATTACGTGATTCAACGGATCTTCACCTAGATTTCCATTGAATTTAGGAATATCTAATAGAAGTTTATGAGAAATCGTTGGCCACCAAGGTGCGTAGGCAATTGGATCATTGGTTAGCCAGTTTAGATATGGTAATTCCAAAGTTTCTACGAAGGGCAACTATTGATTCAAGTTTGGCGAAGCGTACCCAGGATAAGATGGGATCACCCAAGCAGTGGGTCTTTGCATACCAACATAATGTATCTGATGCTAGTAACTTTGATAAGGTTGATGGACATAACTAGTATAGAATGGTTGTTGATAACCATTTTTACAATACGGTTGTCCATTACCTAAAGCGCCTTGTTGCTCAAGTCCTCGGTAAACTTGCTAGAATTGGGGTTGTTGATATTGCATCAACCATGGTTTTCGAACGATTTGTTGTTGCCCAATAATACATGATTGACCAACCTGAGTCGTTCCAGTTAAGGAAGCATTAATCTGAGATTGTGGCGGAGCCATAGAGACAAGAGGCTATTGTACTGCAACTTGAGTAATTTGAGGTTGACATACAACAGGTTGTGCTTATACTTGCAACGCAGTCACAATAGTAGGTGTAATGGTAATATTTGACACAGGCAGGGTTGGTTGCATTGAATATACAACCTTTGGTTGATGAGGCAATATTGGTATCCAACCACCGGATGTAATTCCAGTTTGACCTGAATTTTGTTGTGAGCTTTCATAGGGTTGTTCCCTAGGAGGGAACAATGAAAAAACATACTCCCCCCCATATGGTGGCAATCCAGTGCTCAAAGGATAGACGGGTCTTTGAATATTGGGCTACCCAAATTGAAACTGGTATGCAGGATCAATTTTCTAAGATTCAACATAAGAAATTCCAGATAGGGTCCTAGAAGAACCAATGGGAACAGACCATGTCATCGAAATAGTCCCTGGGTGGACTCCATCTAGTGATTGATAACTAGTTGGGATGAATGGTATACCACCAAACATCGTAGGAGTGGTAGCAAGAGGTTCTACTACGGATGTATCAGATGACACAGTCCTAGATGTTGACAGTTGTTTAGACACATTCAGTCTATCCAAAAGATTTCCTAGTGATTCGACAGGAACTTGCAATGAAGGATGATTGAAAGAAATAACTTCAGGAATAGAAGGGTATAAGTGGATTCCTGCTCCAAAGTGCAATGGAGTACTGGATGGAAGATCCTCTACAAATTCTTCTATATCAATTAGTCTAGCTGGAAGAGGTAGACTGTCAAGTTTTGTAAAATATTTCTGGGGCCGAAGAAGGTATAGTTTTTGCAGTGACAAATACTAGAGGGGTGACACCTCCCGAATTCTGGAACTCAACTCCTAGATGTTCAGGTGAGTGGACTTCAATTTCTGGACCAACTCTAAATGGAGTTGTTTCAGGTATTGAGGCGTCTACCATTACACTAGGATCAGTTCTAATGTCCTCTTTTAACTACAGAACTTCTTCTATAAAGGTAGATGTACTAGAAATAATTGTAGTAACTGGAGTCTCCACTGATGTTGAAACACAAGTTTCAAATAAAACAGGATATTTTGACCCAGTTAAATGAGACTGTTTCACCTGGAATGGTTTCACTTCTAGAGTAAAAAACTGTTGACTCGTTAGCCTCCGCGAACGACGGGGTTTTTATTGACTTTCTTCCACGATTGCGGATTACTTGATCAACTCAAAGTTAAAAGGGGAAAAATGTTATTCCGTGTTAAATGAATTTTATGATGCTTTGACACAACTTGCTTTTTCAATTTTTAAGAGTCACGAAAAAGCTAAAAGGTGAATCTAGTCACCTTCGATTTTTAATGAGCCTGAAGTGACAAGTGCTCAGATGGACCTTTTATTTTAAGGAGTCAAAACAGAATGAAAGTGACTACTATGGAAATCTAGACAGACGGATTACCAAACCAATTGCAAAACTGCAATATACACCTTGGTGGTACATTAAAGAGAAATTACCAAGGACTTTACGTACAACAATCAATCTTCCCGAATGCTATGTTCAGTGCATTGCGATCGATACGGCAACAGACACGGCTTCCTAAGGATAAAGGATATCAGCCTATTGTGGTCTCCCAATATATACTTGATGGTACAGGGAGCACAAGTCTGTACTAGCACTTGTCATATCAAAGAGGAGGAATCACCCAACCTACGATGAAAACGATAGTTACCAGGCTTTAGGACACCAGAATACCTCTCTAGCCTAGACTTCTAAATGTTGTGCATTAGGCTCCAAAGCATTTTTATGTTCATTGAGGTTTATTTTATAGTTGATCTTTCTTAAGAAGTTTTCCTTTCAAGGTTCATTGCGTGATGTAGATGTAAAATTCCTAAATATGCAATCTAAAATGATAAACAGTCATTTGTTTTCTTTTAGCAATGAAAATCCTAGCTACTAAGGAAAGAAGAGTACGATTCTTTCAACAGAGAGCAGAGAGCACACACTAAATGCACTTTTCCTAAATCAATTTCTGCATGCAGTCTAGATGCAAATGCACATGCATGTATTTATTTTTCCATTTCGTTAATGTGAGAATGCCAAAAAGAAAACTAAGTACAAATTTGAACTACCTTTTCTTCAAAGCGACACTTTAGCAATTTCTTTTCAAAACGAAAGGAAGACTAAGACGACACTTTCAATTTTGAAAGGGAGACAACCTTTGACACTTCAAATATCAAAAATTCAAATCAAATACAATGGAAAAAGTACAATCGACTATTTGAAAGAGGAAGACTTTACGAAACTCTTTTTCTTGACTCAAAATGACAGTTACGACACTTTGGAATCAAAAGACGACAGTTCGATTAAGCTAATATTTGCAAAGGGGGACTGTAAATGATGAAAAATACATAAAAAAATTCATAATTCCTGATAGATGGAGGCTGAATAATGTAAAGGAAGAAGGCTTCAACAATGATATACTAATCAAAAGCAGCAAAACTACTGAATAGAGCTGAAAAAAATGAAGAAAAAACCAAATTCTAGAGAGGGAAACAGTCTCATTAAATCATCACACCTGTCCTTAAGGGAAATAAGCATGCATCTCACCTACAACACATGGGAGGTGCAATGCATCCAAACTGCCAATGAGAGACAGTGCGATGGACCAGAGTACAAAACTGAGCTTGGTTTTCACTCACAATTTGTAGCTAAGTTCAGTGATCTAGGCTGAGCTTATGATGGAAAACAACAACAAAGTATAGGGGTATGATCTTATGAGGTTATTGAGCTACCACCAAGGCACTTAGGATGTTTGCAAGTTAGATGTTCAGTTCATAAACCACTCAGATATTGACTCAAGCAGCGTTGATCTACTTTGCACTTGCATAGCAAGTGTAGTTCGAAGGCTAGCTGGCTTAACTCTAGGCTCCGTCTGTAGTTTATAAAGTAAACAATAGTAAAAAACAAACAAACTATTCATTCCCCAGCGGAGTCGCCATTTTATTTCCGGGAAAACTAGTGTCGCTATTTGATCTGCTAGTCCCACTAAGACGGGTAGCTATCTTAGAAACAAACAATTCAAAGCAACTTGTGTTTTCCTTTATGGATGATAGATAAGAGAGAGGCAGAGAGCACCAACCTCAATCTTTCGCTTGGCTCCTTGCTTGTTTCCTCTCTCCTTTGATAGAGCTTCGCCACTCCTTTCTCACTTGTCCTGCTTCAAAGAACACCTGTAGAGGCAAAGCAACAAAATACCATCAAAGCATAGAGATCTATAATGCCATAAACAATGTAGAATTAGAAGTACATTAACCATATAATTGCATTCAAAAATACAAGATTTACAGGTACACAAGTATATGTAGGAAAACTCAAATAGCTTTATTGATAATAGAAGTAGAAGAGAGGATTACAACCCAGCTGTCTGATCTAACATCATCCTCCCAACATGAAAACCCTCTTCACCTCATGAAAAGCAAGATGAACCAACAATACAATGTCTTAAAGAGAAACCAACAACACTTCCTTACAAATTACAAAATTCCAGCCTCTGGATCTGTAGGATGAGGGATCTATTTATAGATATTTGCAGAGGGGTGAGTTAGCTTCTGGGTTTTTGATTAGTGTGATTTCACTGATAGTTCTTGGTTCCACTTGGAGATTTCATGATCTCTTACTCATCCTTGGGCGAATTCAGAGAGGCAAGTGTCGTATGAGCGGTTTCTAGAAGATACTCTGAGTTTCCACCTAGCAAATTGCCTCTGCCATTTGTCTGCTCTTGCTCATCGCACCCTACAGAAGGACTTTTCAGTATGCATTACACCCCTTGTGTGTAACAGGTGAGATGCATTGCACCCTCAACATGGAGAATTCTGTATGGTCCAATTCTGACCAGTTCTGAGTAGTTTTTCAAGGAGAACTTCTGGGAAATGATGTAATCATTTGACCTTGATCCTTTAGGGTTTGAAACAACACTTTTAGGGGTTTGAGAGCCCTTGTTTTATCGACATATGTGATTGGGTTTGCAGTTCCCAAATATGTATATAACACTTTCGTTTTCTTGCATGTCACAGTCAAGAGTGTGCTTATGCTTCAAATTTGCATGTAGTGTCACACAACACCATGATAAGTCCACGGATTTGGCGTCATGCACATGCAATCACTTATATCCCTTGGGAACTTTGAAACACAAAGTGTGGTTGTATTCATTGTTATATCTTTCTTTCTTGTTTTTTTGCACAAATGGTTTGCTCATGGACCAAGCCTTCACCAACATGGGTCTACCAATGCAATGGTGGCTGCTATGGATGCATCACTCCACGTGATCAGGCCCATACACCAACAGTGTAGGAGTAGGAGTAGTGTTTTCTTTTAGTTGTTTGCTTGCATGCTTGTTTTCTTACATGCTTTATTTACTTGTTTGTTTGTTTTCTTGTTTGTTTACTTGCTTCGCTTTCACTTTGCTTTTGCTCTTGCTTTGTTGTGTTGTTTGTTAGTCGCTTATTTCATTCGTAGGTTAGCTTTTCATGAAAACATGTATGACTTTGGAAGCAAGCTGAGTAAAATACAAGAGGGATTGTACATCTATCACTACTTAGTTATTTGTCATCTTGCCTCTGTATGATGAGCTTATTACTTTTAGTCTATGATATGTAGAGTGAAAGTACGTGTTGTTTGAAGTGAACCTTTGTAATTAAACAACACTTGCATGCTAACTAGTGTCACCTTCTTTAGTCAGTTGTATTTGGGTTAACCCTCGTCAGCCCAGTCAAGTAGAGTAAGGTGAGGGGGGAAACCTTAACAGGCACATTAGAGATACAATAAACTACTTCTCTGCTAGAAAAACCTCTTCTACTCTCAATAAGTCAGGATCACTCTTCTTCCTCTAAAATGAATAATTTCTATGCACAGTGAAGATGAAAATAAAAAATGAAAAGTCACAAAATTCAAAATGAAAAATAAATAAGGCGAAAGAAGAGAAAGGCTTCCTATGCAAAGAGGTGATGCAAGTAACTCTGTCGAGGTACTGATCAAGCTCACTAGCAGCGGAGCCATGCTTGTATTCCTATGTGACTCCACCAGGGTACTGTCTATGCCTGTTGATAGTGGAGCAACACTTTAGATGAAACTAAGAATGTGACGACCACACTGTGTGTGCACTTATATAACCCCAACCCTAATTGAAACAATTTTGTTTCCTTGGGTTGGAATGTTTGTCAATCGACCAAGGGTTTGGTAGATGCTACACCTTACAATCAAGTTAGTTTGAAGCCAAGATGAGCTGAGAACTCAACAATACTTTCAGAGGTGTTAGACTTTCTTTTCATGAACAAGGTCTATTTAGAGAGTTGGATTTCTACCAGTGTGTTGCCAAGTGTTTTAGTGGCTACAACCACCCTCCAAAAATTTTCCTTAGCCTATTATGGAGCCTCCCTACCAACCTTTCGTAGCACTTTGTCTTGCTTCATCAAGTACTCAAGATTTAGTGTTTTCCTTGCACAAAGGCAGCTTGTCCATCGCACTCGATCCATTCCCCTCATAGGTTGTTCACCTGAACTTGGTCCAGCTGTAAGCTAAGCAAATTCCCCTTGGAAATTATTCATTTTGGAGGGTATCCAACCTTCCCTCTAGAAATTTCTCAATCCTCCCTGGCAGCCTGCTAGGCTCCAGGATTGTGTAATCCTGCTAGCCAACACTCCCAGCAAGATTTGCGCAAATTTCTCCACCTGGGCTACCTAGCCAATGACTTGCACAAATTTGGGTAGTAGTCAGCTTCTCTGCCCATAAATTATGCAATACTCCTAGGAAGTCCGCCTAGCTCCCAACCAGGAATGCGCATTTTTCCCAAGTAGTTGAGCAACTGCGTGCATGGACAATCCAGTTGACTAGTTCCACCTGGGACCGAGAAAACTTGACTTCCATGCATGCATGACTTTTTCTTCCAGGAACAGAAAGAGACAACATGGAAAAGGCATCCCATGATTCAGGGAGCTATTTTTAGTAGTCGAGTTACATGCAATGTTGTTGTAGAAGTTTCCCTCCAAGTGTTTCTTTTTCCTATATTTGTTTCACACGCATCATAAGACCAAGCCTATTTATTTGATGCATCAGAGCTCATTCATTCACATCAAGCTTGGAGCTCTGACATCCAACAACACATCCAGGACTCTTCAACACATTCCGCTTAGCTATTCATGGGTAAGTGGCCTCTACTTGTCTTTTTTAGCATTTCTGTCACCTTTTGTGAATGCACTTTTGTGAGTGTTGTTTGCTTGATTTCTTTGAATGCTTTATGTTGTTTACATGTATACTAGCTTGTCCTAGCTCTATTTCAATTTTTGTTGCTATATCACTGCTATCACATGCATGAAATTATTTTGCATGGACATTCGCCCAACTGACGAACTACCTCACCCACATGCATGTTGATCTGTTTGTTGAATCTTTCATTCATGTTTTGCATCCATTGTCAATCACTTAGTTTTTCCATGCATTTACTATCTTAGTAGCTTTTAGTTTCCCATCAACAAGTCAGGCAAGCCTTTGCCTGGGCTCTTCCTTCACCAAGGCTGCATTATGCAATCTAGGGAAGGGAATCTCACCTTCCTCCTAGAAATGCACATTATTGGCTAGCACTAGCATCAAGGACTGTTTTGTGCATTTTTAGATGATAGCGCCTGCTTGGCCGAAGAAATTGCACAAATCTATCCCTGGGCCAGTAGTACTTCCCAGTTGGAATTGCACATTACCCAATCCCAATAGCTAGCTACCTGAGTGGATTGCACATTTCATTGATCCAATAGCTAGTCCTACCTCCCAGATAGCTCAAACTTCCTTTTCCACATTTTTGGTAGCTAGTCACCTAGCCTTCGACAAAAATTAGCCCAATCTTTCTCATCAATTTCCCAGGTATGTGTTGTGTCCTCCCTCGGATTTTCTTTGTTTCCACTGACATATTTCTTGCCATGCATGCTTCTTGTTTCCATATCTTTCAGGTTCATCTGTCCCAATGGCTTCTAAGAGAACAAGATCATAGCACATTGATGGAGTTGCAGCTAGAACAACAGTCGAGTAGGTGTCCTCTAGTTTGTCGATCTATGAAGATACGAAGTTGTATCTAGATAAGGACATCAAATTGGAGTGGAAAGAGGTAAATGAAACATTCACAGACACTTTTGGGGAGGAAATTGAAGACCATTAGGTGCACGTGAAAATTCACAAGTGTGGACTGTACTATATTGCATGTAGATACCCCGCGTTCCCATGCACAAACGCGATTCATTAGATCGTCTCTCACACTGACACCGAGATGATGACTTTGAGCAGTGTTAGTGGGATGAAGCTTGAAACCTTATGGGAATGAAATTATGATGAGATGTATCAGATGTCAGAGCCCGCGACTGTCATGAGTCCTCCATTCAGCTTGCCCAGCAGTAGAGGTAACTCTAGAGACATTCTAAAGGATTGGGTAAAGGAGCCAACTCGTTTCAGGATGATACCCAACCATATCTACAAGACAAAGATATTGAGGAAGGCATAGAAATAACTGGTCATATTTGCATGTCAACTAAGTGGCCAAGCAAGCACTAAAACTTTCCTTAGAGTTGGGTGATCGCATTTGACCAACTGGCTAGAGAAGGAAGACCGTGCAACTCGTCTGACATACTCGCTCATCAACTAAAGGAACAAGTCACGAAGGCTCGATAGTCACCTGAGGGTATGCATGCAGAGATTTATATGTCTGCCTACATCCTAGATGTAGTCTGTGCCCGACATGTTCTCGGGCTTGGAGTGGGCATGGTCACAGGCGGAGACTGTTGTGAATACATATTTCAAGTTGTTGTCTGAATGTAGCTTCAAGGGAGTAATCATACGACTGTCCAACCATTTTGTCACCCCAATGTATAGGTTGATATTCGAACAGGATCCACCCTGCATGTCAAACTAAAGCAATGGAGGCATTGTTAGGCATTTCAAATTGGTATGCCTCACTATCCAGCACTTTCATCCCAATGTTTAGTGTGGATAATCCTCTGCATGTTTTGCCAAAGTTTTCCTTGGACGTACTTGTCATGCAGGAAGTAGTGTATCATATCTCAGCAGGATTGACAACTAGACTGTAGCAGAAGAAGAAGGCACCTTAGCCCACTTTTCCTTTGCGGATTAGGTTATATGAGGTCTAGAGCATCAAGAAAGTAGATGTTGAAATATAATAGATGAAGAATTACCCATTCGACCTCCAAAGCTTCAACCCGTATGACCCACATTGCATTGTGAAGGAACACTGCATGAGAGTTCAATTGAACTAGATCCATGGGGAATTTCATTGGGCCGAGGAAAACTCATGGAGGTATTGCTACAATTCTTCCAGACCCAATGAACAGGTTGGCTTCGCTCTAGAGTGGTTAGAAAAGTAGCATGAAGCAGCATCACGGAGAGAACCAGTAGTAGCAGTACTATCAGTAGCAGAGGCAGTAGAGCCAAGCATACCTATGCAAGACAAAGGGAAGAGGAAGATTTTTGACTGCATGGAGGAGGAGCAAAGCTACAAGTTTCAAGAATATCCACCTGTAGAACAAGCATCTATGGCTATTGAGGTAGAGAGGCAACAGCGCGACAAGCGCATCGTGAGAAGGCAAAGGGATAAGAAGAGAATGGAAGAAGTAGAGAAGGAGTTGCATGAGGTGATGGAGAAACTCTAGAAAGAACAAGAACTGCACCAATAGGATAAGGAAGCACAACAACAATAGACATAGTAGGGGGTGCATCATGTGCAGACAGATGAAGCAGCACCCGTAGAAGTAGTTGATTTATCTGAATAGCTGGCGTTAGGCGAATAGGGTGAACCATCACAGGGGAAAGACTTTTCTCATGAGATAGAACAGGTGCTTGAATAGTTGGATGCAAACATGGAGGAGTAGGAGTTGGAATAGGACACCGACCTCAAGCCTCACCACAAAGAGGTCAAATCACCTACTTCATTGCATCTTGCTAATGAGAAAGTCTCAAATGACCAAGTCTCAAATGACCAAGGAGGCACTAAGATCCTTGGTGGTCAGCTGAAAGGAGAGGTACACAACATCTCCTTTGATGAATCTCATCACTGAGTTGTGCAGTGTCATAGAGTACAAACTCTGGAGGACCAAACAACCTCTTCACAAGTTGAAGAACAAGTGATAGTGATTGATGTGCACAAGCATCTAGTTGCTTTGGCCGATACGACTAGAGAATGAGCGAATGGTGAAGGAACTACAAGTGGCCAAGAAAAGAGGAGACTTGGTGACAATGTCTGCCTGAGCTGAACTGAAGAAGGCAATATTAGACGAAGTATTGTCCCTTGATACAGTTATGCGAGCATTGTACTCCAAGTTTGGTACCGTGCACCAAGCAGTCATCCATGTCGATGGAGGGTAGAAATGATGTGCGAGAAGAGCACGCATCTTGAAGAACATACATGTTGCTATTGATAGCATGCAAGTATGGACAATGAAGAACAAGGGAGCCCACTTCACTTGCCGAATATGATGAGGGCCAATGCAGTCGAGCTACAAGTGTGTGTTCAAAGTCAAATCTCGAACTATGAAGACCTACCGCAACTCATCACTAGCATATAGGATTCCCATGCATGAGTATTCAAGAGCATGGATGTTATAGCGCACACTCATGCGATCCCATCACTTGGGACTCTCACCTCGGGTAAGACTAAGAAGCAGGTTCGATAGGAGCTTGACTCGTACTTTGATGAGTTGATGCACACTGCCACTAGCCCAAACTTGACTATCAGCGCAGACATCATGCGCACATACATTGTTGTTTTGGCCACATTGAAGACAATTATGGACATGCTTTTAGACGAGTTGGACAAAGAAGACTGAGCAGTGTACCCAAATGCTATGGAGGCAAGGTTCATGTTTCAGACGGATGAAACAGCAAAACAAATGGACATTATCAAGGACTACCAATCTTGGCATCATTATGTCACTGTTTATCAGCATGAGGATGTCAAGCAATTGGGCTTCTATGGTTGTTTAAGTCTGAATGATGTCTAGTCT
>APFE030906418.1:204208-216015 GCA_000404065.3 Pinus taeda | reverse complement strand
AAGATCCTTTGCATACAAATCTCATCTCCTCCAATACTTTCCCACATTGTACCACTATCTTGGAGATGCCTTTCTACTGTAGTAGCTGCAACACCCTCCAAAATTTTGGCTTGCATCTAATTTCAGAGCCTCCTTTGAGAGTTTTACTTAATGAATGCTTGCACTTGGGTTCACCTCATGAGCTTGTTCAAATTCTCACACCCACTTTGCTTGATCATTCCACTGACAAATTTTGCATGTTGATGTCAATTGCATGCTTGTGACCATGTTCTGGTCATGCTCAATATATTTTCTTCCTGTGTACATGTTGTGTTCACTATGTAAACATCCGTCACATTCACACATGGAGTCACATACACTGTCGCGCAAGCGTCGTCATGGTTGACTAACGATCAATCACAAGTGCCACACTTGTCACTTACACCATCGAGAAGTCATGTTGAGCATGTGTGTCCAGATGGTTTTAGTCGTCTCATCATCAAGTCATGTAAGTGTGTGTTTGCAAGATCATGTATGCAACTTTTCAATAGATCACACACTTAGTCATTTTGCTAAATTTTTGACGACCATACTCCCCTATGATAGTGATACCATCACCTTGCCATCGACTCGATCTACTATCACCTAGAACATCGCAAAAGCACCCATCAAGCCATTTCAAGCTGTGTTGCATGCAAGTAGATCAATCAACCTTCATACTGGTCAATTGGAGAGTTTGACCCAGAAGCCACCCCGGGACTGACTCCGTCATTTTGCTAAATTTTTGACGACCAGACTCCCCTATGATAACGATACCATCACCTTGCCATCGACTCGATCTACTATCACCTAGAACATCGCAAAAGCACCCATCAAGCCATTTCAAGTTGTGTTGCATGCAAGTAGATCAATCAACCTTGATACTGGTCAATTGGAGAGTTTGACCCAGAAGCCACCCTGGGACTGACTCCCCTCAAAAATTGCACAAAGGCTACAGACCTTGACATCTCTTCTGATTGAGAAAATTGCATAGACAGGATGGACAAAAACCCAACGCCCGTCCCTGTCTCCCTCAAACAATTGGGTAGTTTTTCTAGCCAGCCCTCCCGTCAGTTGACTAGCTTCTCACCTGAACAATTGTGCAGTTTCCATGAGCAAGTCTTCTGTTGCCCAGAAATCCGCTAAGCTTAGAAACTACGCTGAGGTTTTCAACAGGATAGCCTCCTAGCAAGAGTGCAATTTTTCCGTGAGCAAATCCTGGCAGCTGACTGCTAGTTCCCTCCAAGAATTGTGCCATTTTTGCTACCAAGCTCCAACAGATGACTACCAGTTCCCTCCAAGAATTGCAAAGTTTTTTCTGCCAAGTTTTGGGCAGTGGAATGCCAGTTCCCTCCAGGAATTGCATAGTTTTTGCTGCCAATCACCGAATAGCCGAATGCTAGTTCCCTCTAGGAATTGCACAATTTTGGCTTCCAGGCTCCCACTTCCCGCACATTCCAGAAATCGTGAAAATTTTGTCTACCTAGCCTTCCCCTAGCCCAAATTGTTCCTCCCAAAAAAATGTGCATTTTTTCCTCTAGATAAGCCAGACCCTATTAACAGTACTTGTCGATTTGGATTGCTCATCTACATCACCTAGTGACTACTATGCAATTTTCATCAATAGTGCCCGGAGCCTCCATCCTAGCCCACAAAGTTGTCTCCTCTCCTGGTCACCTGCATTTGAAATGATCATGCATCATGGTAGAATAAGATGTTTTTGGATTTGATGTCATCTCATCATGAGTGACTCCAAGTACAGGTACACAAACAAACATGGCACAATAACAGATGGGATGAACAAAGGGAGTACATTCAGAAGGACATGTTCACTAATGAACGTACAAATGATACATGCAAAGAGATGACCACGAAAAGATGAGTTTGTGGATGGATAGATGGACAAGAAAACATGCAAGATGTGTTCACGAACAGACAGATGAACGAACATGAACTTTTGTGAACGGATGAACCTGTCAATCTTACCAACATACAAGCAAGGAGAATGTGTGAATGCAACATCAAGTGAACCAATGACTGTCGAAGAATTCACACACTTTGGCACATGGAGGTGAAGTTGTGACACACGATGAAGACATCCATCACCTAGCAACACTACAACTTGACATGCATACAAGCAGCAGCACGAATGTACCAGTACTCTCATGTCGAGTCTTGTCATGAGTCATGTCATCCACATCTCTACTGTGAGCCATATTGTTAATCAATGTAATGTAACATGGAAGTCCAAGAGACCCACTTGTTGTATGAAGAGTCATGTAAATTCGAAAAGTCACGGAAGTCAACTAGTCAAGAGGGTAGTCGAACAACCACAAGGGTCAGTTTCACCCTTGGCTCCTCCCACGTAGCCTTGAGAGTCTATAATATTTTCTTTGAGGAGCAAGTAGTGGCTCTAATGCCCCACCCACGAGCTTAGTGATGTATGGTGTAACAAAGTGTCTTGGAACTTTCGCTTAATTCAGAAGCCTGCTAATAGGCCAATGCATTTTCACACATGTATTCTAACTGTTGTAAGATTGATCTTGAACACTTGTAATGCATGTTTCTTTAACCTGTGTTTAACACTTGAAATAATTCACTTATTGTAATACATATACATTAATGAAATGTGTTGTATGAGTTTTTAATGCTATCTTGCCCATGTCGGTTACCTCCCTGGACATCAGATAGACCTTTGACACAAAATTGCTATAACAATTGTTCCACTCACGTGGACTCATCCATTGAGTGTTGTACATGTTATCTTCCCTTATGTGTTGTGACTATCGCATACGTGTGGAATTTTCTTCTCGAAGAAATGCACTTCTTCTTGTTTTATGTGTTCCTAACAAAGTTGGGGATTCCTCCCAACCGACTTGGGACTCACTCCCACCCTCTCCCTCTATAGTGAAAGAACCATTGACACAAGTAACACTAGCAATCATGAGGCACGCAAACCTCACTACTCAAAGAAAAAGAAGGCCACTCTCGTGTGATGACAAGCCAGAGTTGAGGCAAACCTTTAAGATAATGGCAACTAGGCCATCATACTTGATGAGACTCCCACACCAAATGGTGTGATGTCTAGTTGGGACTTCATACCGGGGAAATCCCATGATTGTTGGCGGATCCAGCATTGTCAACATTTCTGGCACTAGAAGGAAGGCAGTCAGTTGTATATGGTTGAACGTCCTCTCACACTCACTCATCAACCATTTGGTCAAGGACATAACTCACACTCCCTCTCACCTACACGTGACTCTGCAGTTGGTTACTTCTCACCTACAAGGACTGAACACAAAATTCCATATCATCACCTTCGCTTCGTCTATCCCATCACCTGCCAGTTCATGAAAGTAGTTAGACTGATCCCAGGCATACAAAAAATTTCATACACATCAAGGAAGCCAAAAGCCACTCCCACAGGGGTTGTTGTATCATCAGAAGTAGTTCTTGCCACACTTGAAGGTCTGAAATAGGCTATTGAAGATGGAGAGGAACCTTCGGTCTTCCAATCAGGGGAATGAGACACCCTTGTGATCTTGGCATTAGACTTCAGTATAAGAGGTAGAGGGGAAGGTGGTGGAGGAGGTGGAGGTGGAGACGAACCAACAGACTTAGAGCTAGAACCGTCAGACTCTAGAGGATAGGAGGAGGACGAAGAAGAAGGAGAGATAGCTGACCAAAAGCTGGAATGGATGACTCAGGGACCATTGGCTTTCCTGGGTGTTTTGCACAAGATGTCAAAGCGAGTAGAGAGAATTAATATCAAGGTCAACCCTGACAGTGCAGTGAAGGTAGAAGACCATTTGGACAACTTTTACCTGCAGCTAGAGACCCTTAAGGTATAACATGACGACATAACATGTAGATTGTTTCCATGTACCTTGGACAATCACGTAACTACATGGTATCACAACCTTCCACCAAAATCCATACATAACTGGGGTGCATTCAAACACATGTTTCTTGAAAAACTTTCTGATGAAAAGACCCTAGCCATGTTACTCAAAGAATTTGGAAGTCTGAAGATGGAGGGGAAAGAAAAGGTAAAAGATTTCAATTAGAGGTTTACATGCATATTGAAAAAATTTGGATCGGACACCAAACCTCATGACTCCATCACTGTTGATTACTACATGTCCACACTGCTGACCAACATTGCGCACTTCATCAAGCGAGTTGAGAAACCAACACTCCTAGAAAATTGTGAAGAGGCTATTGTTGTTGAGAAAGACCTGTGTGCGATTGGAGTCATCAAGGATGATGAACTAGCAAAGGACTCTAAAGACGCGAGAAGGAAGGCCCAAGCGATGGCGATCAAGGGTAGAGACAAGGAAGAAAATGACAATGAAACCCTCACTCACCTCGTCAAGAACTTGACAACAAAAGTGTCTGATCTTAAACAACAGAAAATAGACACATCTGCAGGCAGACATCTGCCGAGATAGAGACAAGGAAGTAGTTCATCAGGCAACAACCAGTTCACACCAAAAATTGCAGAAAGCTCTATGTTTCACCTCAAATAGTACGCAGATCCTGAGTTCTGTTCATTTCACAAAGAACATCACTCTAAGAATGCTTTTCCAAATTGGAAACGAGTCACGAACTTTGTATAGAGTTATACATTCGATACAGAAAATAGTATGTATGAGTAGTTAGAATACATTGATAACATCCAAGGTATTGCACCTGATGAAGCATCAATTTCTAGGCATGTGGTGAATGTGTATCAGTGCTCCCAAGCAATGTTGAAGATGAACACTAGGAAGCAACCCCAAAAGCAAAACGACCATTACAAACTTAGGAGTAAAGGGGCTCCTCCAACACTTGGGGAAGTACAAGACAAGATGAGATTATTGTTGAGGAAATCTGATCCATGGGACGCCCCAAAGAAGAAATCATAAAACAAGTCCAGGGAGATAGTGATGGACAAGAGTACATCCATGAGCAACAAATGGTAGAACAATCCACCGCACAACATGAACATCAGTTCTAGACTGGACACCTCGACGAGTCTACCACATATGGGCTACAACATTTTAAAGGACATGAAGAAAACTTGATTAAACATAAGTGTTTTTGAGTTAGCTAAGATCCAGAGTCAACAAGACATCCTTCTGCTTGCATTGGGACAAATAATAATGTACAGTGCATCCTCTACCAGCAAGGGAGAAAGCACACCTCCTGGATCACTTTTCTACTATGTCTAAAACACTCTACATGGAAGAAGCGAACTCAGGTTTCCCTCCATTCTTGCAATCATTTGAAATTTTTAACTATAATGTTCACAACTGCTTGGTTGATTCTAGCACAATAGGCAACGTCATGCCGCTCTCCATTGCTAAAAGGATCAATGCACAATGGAGCGAGACATCTATGCGAATCATCCAACTTAATCAAACATTGGTACCAACCATTGTTGAAATTTGAAAAATTATTATCCATTTATGTCATGACAGTCAAATCCACCTAATGCATCAACATTGTCGGTGTGGAAATACCAGAAGCATACAGTCTACTACTCATCAGAGACTCGTCTAGCAAGCTAAACGAATATTTTGCTATAGATTGGTCATGCATGTGGCTTCTGTATAAGGGAAAATGCAACCAAATCTGGGTGTTATCCAAGAGGTATATGAAGCATAATGTCACTCCCCTTAATGGCGAGAATGAACCGTTGGCCTTCGCAAAACTCATGTTTGGCCACTGCCTCCTAGAAACAATGTTGGGGTGTTATCCTGCACGGCCAACTCCAACCCCATCGGACACACAGTTGGGACTCCTTCCTTGCCAACTAATGGTAATGAAACATGTACATTTCATTGTACCAATAGAGGCAGTAGCAGTAGCAGTAGCAACAGTAGTAGCAACAGTACTAGCATGTCGAACGGTTCGTGTATAGACAAGTTGTGGACCATGTAATTTGATGGATCAAAGACACAGGACAGCTCAGGAGCGGGGTGTGTCTTGATCAACCCATACAACAAGAATCATTTGGTTTCAAGTTGCTTGGAGTTCGAGTGCATGAATAATGATTATGAGTGTGAAGCTGATCTGGAATTTATCCAGGACAAAGAATTAAAGGTATTACAAACTCAAGTGCATGGATGTGCCAATGTTACTTTATGCAATGGATCGATAAGATTGTGAAATACATAGACACTGAAGTATTTAGAGAAAACATAATAGGAAAACATGTAAATAAAACAAGTTTAATAACGAGTTCACCCAATGCTCCGGGGCTACGTCTCCTGCTCCAACCTTCAGTGGTGGCCTCTCTATTATGTTCTCAAAGAAAAGTTTTACAATAGTGAGCTCAATTTGAGTCTCACTCAATAGATATAAATTATTAGGACTAGACTTGGATCCCCCAAGTCTCTGGAGTACACAGAATTTTCTTACTGAAACTCGACCTCTATTGGTCACAGTAGTATGAGCCCAATCTGAGACTTAATACATGACAGATGTTTATAGAGGAGTTTGCTTGAACTTATCAAGCCTTCTCTAGAGTACACAGACTCTCTGACTCTCTCTGGCTTGATGTTGCCTTCAGGTCGGCTCAGCTTCTTGCCTCTGTTCTCTACTTTCTTAACTTGCTTTTCTCACTGCTTGCTTTGTTTCTATCAGTTCGTGGCTTTAAAGCCAATCTGCTTTCGGACTGTTTGTTTTTGCTTCCTGGCACTCTGGTTCTCCTGCCTCTATCCATTTGAATTCCTCTATTCTATGTCATCATCATTGTGTAACACATTATAGGGAGGTGGCCACCTGTTTCATAATGAATTGGGTGTCAGTTCTCTTGGAAATGTTTGAACGGTTGTTATTTCCATTTAACTCCCAGATTTCCCGTGAACATGATTCCTTTGACAACTCATCATTCATGTCAGATTTAAAACTTTATAAAACTTGGCCTATTTAAGTCGTTGATCTGGTCATCCATCGGATTGCATGTCTACCATTGAAATGGAGCCTCCAAATCCTACGGTCTCCGTCCATATCGAGCGGGTAAGTTGCATGAAGTTTACCCGTCTGATGTGAGTGGTTTTCTCTCTCTTCCATCAGACACATGGCACCCAGTGTGTGGCATCGGGCGGGACTTGGTTGAAACCACTTACCACTGGAAGCCCTTCTGATATCCTGCTGGTTTTCGTGTGGGACCCGCCCTCGACGAAATCGGCGAATTCCGTATGGTTTTTGACTTTTCAGGTCTGGGTCATTCGAGGCTTTTTCTTCTCTAAGGGGTTTCATTGGCAATATGTGATTGTCGCTAAATGCATATCAGAAACCTCCCCCATTTCTCAAAAAGGATTCCAATTTCGTTGTTTCATGGTAGTGCACGTTACCATGGGCCAACGGCCTGCGTGCTTGACCGAGGGTCCTCATTACTTAGCGCTGCTCAGAAATTACAACAGTTCAAGGATATTTTTGATAAGGTGGACCTTTGTAAGAATTTGAAACTTGGCACAAATTTTACAGAGTTATGAAAACTTAGAGATTTCTTTAGGATCCAATTCGGATCACAGCCTTCCCACTGAAAAATCTTTTGGACCACCAAAAGTTGGTTTTTAAGCATCAATCAAGTCAGGGTATAGATTCCTTGCTTGCCCACTTTCTATCCATTTCGCACTGCTTGGTTTTGAACCTTTGAGTCCAATCCTCAGGTACTCAACATCCCCCCTACAAGTAGTTCTCACCTTTCTGTCTAGAACTATATCTTTCAGCAACTCATTGAGATATTGAGGTATAGATCATCAATAGAAGGATATTGACTCTCCTCTTCAGGATCTTCAATCAATGAAGGTTCAAATAGGCTTAAGCTATCTATATTAACAACTGAGTAGATGTGCATGTAAGCTGGTAAATAAAGGCGAAAAGCACTCTCACCAATTTTCTCAAGTATCTTGAAAGGTCTATACCTTATTTGCTTCACCTTCTTACCTTCACCTCACATTCTATCTTTGTTGATATACAACCAGACTTGATCACCAACTTGGAAACTATGCTCAATCCAATGCTTATCATTCCATCCCTTTTACTTGGCTTGGCTCTTTTCCAGTTGTTCCTGTACTGCCTGGTGAATCTCTTAGATTTGTTTGATGAACTTGGTTGCCTTGTCCACATCACTGTTTCCATCAACTGCTATTTCTTTACCAAAGACAAAATCCAAGGGAGACCTTGGTGTGAAACCAAAACAGGTTTCAAAAGGAGATCTTTGCGTGGAAGAATGTTTATCTCGGTTCTAAGCATGCTACACATAACATAAATGTTCATCCCAAAGCTTGGGATGCTTGCTGCAATAGCCTCTGAGTAACTAGATCACTATGCTATTGACCACTTCTATTTAGCCATCTATTTGCGAATGAAACGTTGTGCTCTTCTTCAGTCTGGTGTTCATAAATTCCCACAAACTTGACCATAATTTCCCAACAAATTGGGTATCTCGATCAGATATAATGGAAGTGGGTAATCCAAAATGAACCCATACATGCTGAAAGAACAACTTTGCAATTTGTTCAGCGATAATCTGTTTGCTACAAGGTATTAAAATACACATTTTGCTGAACCTATCCACAACAACATATAAATAGTCATGACCTTTTCTAGATTTAGGCAGTCCCCCAACAAATTCCATGGAAACACTTTCCCGAGGATGAAAAGGAACTGGTAATAGAGTGTACAAGCCTAGTTTTGTATTGTGAGTTTTGTTTTAGCACACATGGTACACCCTCTTATATATCTAGAAATTGTCTCATTCATTTTTGGCCGCTAACAAAATCTTTGAAGCTATGAAATTGTTTTACTTACAAAGTGACTTGATATTAGAGAAGTGTGTGCTTCTCGAATTATCTTTACTCTTTCTGTTTGAGGAATGAGTAACTTTCCCAAATGATACAAAATTTGGTCCTTAACATGATAACCCAATTCTTATACTTATTTTACATGACTTAAGGTTTCATATACATCTTTAAAATCTATATCTTGAGCATACTGTTCAATGTAGCTTTCATGCAATACTAAATTATGCTTAAGTATAGTAGATGCATTTATGATTGGCCTGGACAACATATCTGCAACTTTGTTGTGTATTCCCTTTTTATATCTGATGACAAGATGAAACTGTTGTAGAAAACACATCCACCTATGGTGTCTTGATCGCTGCAACTTAGTTTGTGAGTGAAAATATTGAAGTGGTTGATGATCAGTATGCATAACTGTCTCTTTTCCCATTAGGTAATGTTTCCACTTTTCACACTCTGTACTAATGCATACAATTCTTTATCATATCTAGGATACTTAACTACTACAGAATTAAATGTCTCAGAATGATAACACATGGGTTTACCGTGCTGCATCAACATTGCTCCCATGGCATAGTCACTGGCATCCATTTCAATCTCAAATGGTCTTTGATGATTGGGCAATGCTAGTACTGGTGCTGTAATAATATTTCTTTGAAGGTGTTCAAGGCTTTCTTCTATTTGCCTCCCCACTGAAACACCTTGTTCAATCTTGTTAAAGCATGTAAGGGAGTTGCAATCAAGGAAAAGTTAGAAATAAACATTCTCCAATACTGTGTTGCTCCTAAGAAGCTTCTAAATTCTATAGCATATTTGGGTTTAGTCCAATTTACAATGACTGCAAGCTTACAGGGATTTATCTTCAATTCACGACCCCCTACAATATGACCCAAATAATTTAAAGATGTTTTTCCAAATTCACATTTTGAGAGCTTAACATAAAGATTCTTTTATTTCAAAACATCTAGAGTTTGCTTGACATGCTTCAAATGTTCTTCCCATGTTTTACTAAATAGAAGAATGTCATCCAAATATATAATGACAAAATCATCAATAAAAGGTCTGAGTACATCATTCATTATTCTCATGAAAGTAGTAGGAGCATTAGTTAAGCCAAAAGGCATAACCAACGACTCATACAATCCTTGCTTTGTTTTGAAAGTAGTCTTCCATGCATCTTTCTCTGCAACTCTAACTTGATGATAGCCACTATACAAGTCCAACTTAGAAAAATAAACAACTTCTTTCAACTGATCTAGTAGATCATCTATGCGAGGAAGGGGATAACAATTTTTTATCATTATCGTATTCAGTGCTTGGTAATCAATGCACATTCTCCATAAGCCATCTTTCTTTCTCACCAAGACAGTTGGAGACCCACAAGGCAATGTGCTAGGTCTTATGAATCCTTTCTTGAGCAGCTCCTGTACCTGCTTCTTGATTTCTGCATTCTCTAAAGCTGACAACATGTACATTCCAATGTTAGGCAATGGAGCATCTTGCTGCAATTTATATCATGTACTATTTCCTTTTTGGGTGGAAAACCTTTAGGTTCTTGAAATAGTATATCATATTTTGAAACAAGTTTTTCTAAATCAGCTTGTTGTTTAGCACTATAGCCCTGAAATACATTGGTTTTGTCAGGTTTATTTTCCTTTACAACCATCAGTAAAAATTGTTTGCATGAATTTACAATTCTTTTCATTTGCCCTGAGTTTATGAGAGTATAATTATTCTTGAGTTTATGAGCTCACAATATATTCAATTCCATCTTTAACGAGTTGATACTTGTTCTCAGCTCTATAGAAAATAGCTTTCCTATCATACAAGTAAGGACTTCCTAAAACAATTCCACATATATCCAAGGGAATAATATCTAACTCAACCTCATCTACAAACGCTGACCCAAAAGAAAACCTAAGTTTACATTGTCTAGTCACTTGTAGTTGTGCTTTATCACATAACCAACCTAATGGATATGGATTTTCATGAGGTGTGGTTAGTCATCCCAACTTCTTTACAATTGCTTCAGAAATTAGATTTACTTGTGAGCCACTATCAAACAAAGTATCAATATTTTGATACTTGGAAACAACTCTAATATAAAAAAGCTCATGTCTTTTCCTCTCATTTTTTTCATTATCATTAGATTGTTTAGAATTACTAGTAGATGCTTCAAAAATTTTACCTTTTATACCTGTGGCTGCAATTGTTGTTTCATCTCTTGAGTCTGACCCCAAATCCTTTTGAATAGCTGCAGCAATCTTCTTCTTCTTGCCATCATGCTTCTTGGGTTTCAGCTCTAGATGCAGAATCTAGCAGCGTTCATCATCATGCCCATCCTTCTTACAATGAGTGCATGAAGATTTGGTCTTTTGTACAGTACTTGTCTTCCTCTCTTTCCATTTCTGTTTTCTTTTCTCCTTATTCTTGCTTGCAGCGGGTTTTGATGATCCCCCAACTTCTGGGTTCACATTCTTGCCTCAAGCCTCTAGATGTCTAGCTTGAATAGATATCTCATCATGCTAGTGGGATTAAACATGAGAGTAGTATGCCTTAAGTAGATGTGTAGACCACCTATATACTTCAGCAGAGTTTCAAGTGAGTCTAAAGAAATTCCTAGAATCAAATCTCTTTTCCTAAATTCTTTAGTGTAGCTTTGTACACTTTGCCCTTTTAATTGTCAGAGATTTTGCCAAATCATCATGGCTTGCTGAGTATAAGCTAGTGGATAGAACTATTTTTTAATTGCAGAAACAAATTCATTCCAGACAGAAAGAATTTTACCATGCTTCCTCATGTCATCTTATGTCCTGCCTTCCCACCATACCAAGGCAGTGCCTCCAAGGGATACGCTGGCCAGCTGAATCTTACTACTGTCCGAATGAATGCTCTACACTCTGCAATAAACATCAATCTGTCTAATCCAATTATCCAGCTTCTCTGCATTCAACTCTCCATCATATATTGGTAAATCAAATTTAACATCTA
>APFE030906418.1:146610-204188 GCA_000404065.3 Pinus taeda | reverse complement strand
TAAATTCTCTATACATTTCCTCTACCATGGCTCTCATGGCCATGAAACTATCCATGAACTGAGGGTCTGATTCCAAGGGACTTTCTTCTGACATTTTCCTCTTAGGATAGACTCTTCCAATTTCAGGGTTAGTTTCAACCAACTCTCCTTCTCCTAATTTAAGCTTTGATCTAGTTAGCATTCAGCGACAAAATCCAGCACAAGCTTGTCTAACCTTAGTAACTTAGAGTTCTAATACCACTTGATCTGGAATTTATCCAGGAAAAAGAATTAAAGGTATTACAAACTCATGTGCATGGATGTGCCTATGTTACTTTATGCAACCAATCGATAAGATTGCGAAATACATAGACATTGAAGCAGTTAGAGAAAACATAACTGGCAAACATGTAAACATAACAATTTTCATAAGGAGTTCACCCAATGCTCCTGGGCTACGTATCCTAGTCCAACCTTCAGTGGTGGCCTCTCTATTATGTTTCCAAAGTAGAGTTTTACAAGAGTGAGCTTAATTTGAGTCTCACTCAACATATATAAATCAGTGGGATTGGACTTGGATCTCCCATGTCTCTAGAGTACACAAGCTCTCCTTACCAAAACTCGACTTTTGTTGGTCACAATAGTATGAGCCCAATCTGAGACTCAATACATGACATATTTTTACAGAGGAGTTTGCTTGAACCTCTCAAGCCTTCTCTGGAGTGCACAGACTCTCTGGCTCTTTCTGGCTTGATGTTTCCTTCAGGTCAGCTCAACTTCTTCCCTCTATTCTCTACTTTCTTAACTCGCTTTTGTCACTACTTGTTTTGTTTCTATCAATTCGTGGCTTTAAATTCAATCTACTTTCTAACTGTCGTTTCTGCTTCTTGGCATTCTAGTTCTCCTATCTATGTCCATTTGAATTCCTCTATTCTATGTCATCATCACTGTGTCATGCCTTACAGGGAGGTGGCCGACTGTTTCATAATGAACTGGGTGTCAGTTCTCTTGGAAATGTTTGAACGGGCGTTATTTCTATTTAACTCCTAGATTGCCCATGAACATGATTCCTCTGCCAACTCATCATTCATGCCGGAACTCAAACTTTATACAACTCGACCTGTTTACCCCATTGAATCTGGTCATCCATCAGATTGCATGTCCATCATTGATCTGGAGCGTTAGATCCTACGGTCTCTGTCCATATCGGGCGGGTAAGTTGCATGATGTTTACCTGTTCGATGTGAGTGGTTTTCTCTCTCTTCCATTGGACGTGTGGCACCCAGTGTGTGGCATCGAGTGAGACTCAGTTGAAACTAATTACCACTTGAAGCCCCTCCAATATCTTGCCGGTTTTCATGTGGGACTTGCCTCTGACAGAATCGACAAATTCCATATGGTTTTTGACTATTTGGGTCTGGGTCACTCGGGGCTTTTTCTTCTATGAGTGGTTTTCTCAACGATCAGTGACTCGTCGCTAATTGCATATCAGAAACCTCCACCATTTCTCAAAAAGGCTTCCCGTTTTGCTGTTTCATGGCATTGCACATTACCATGGGCCAAAGGTCTACGTGCTTAACCTAAGGTCCTCGACGCTGCTCACAAATTACAACTGTTCGAGGATATTTCTGATAAGCTCGACCTTTGTAAGACTTTGAAACTTTGGCACAAATTTTACAAAGTGATGAAAACTTAGAGAGTTCTTTAGGATCGAATTCAGATCAAAATCACTCATATTGGGCTTTCTGAAAGCCATCAACCTCAATGTTGTCGCACTGAAAGTGGTAGGTGATTTAGAGATACTGGTATGTAAAACCATTCACTATTTGTCACCCATCTCAAAATTTTCTAGCAAGAGGTATGGCGACTAATCTCTAAATTCCATGAATTTAACATCATTGTTGCACCACGTACACATAATGCAGTAGCCATTGCTCTAGAAAACACAACTTCAAGAATGTCATGAATTAGGGATAGATTTACTACTGACATTTTTTACAAACCATCTATCCTAGATGACATAACTAATTTACACATGTTTAATGATGATCAACAGATATAGCATTTCATGGTCAATGCTGACATCTTCAAAGATGCAGTGATAGATGACGACGAGCATGAGTGCTCTTTGCAAGCAGAAGCTGGTAACAGGAAAGGCCACCTTATCATGAAGGGTGTGGAAACATTGGAAAAGATTTATGACTTGCAAGAACATTTTTAGGGGTTGAGGAACAGTAAGACCCACAGTTCCACCTTGATGCATGAACTGATCAATTTGGTAATAGAACAAGATCTGAAGTTTGTCCATCTCAGTACGTGTTGCACACAACAAGAGCGACAAGCCTTTGTCTGCTTTTTCAAACAATACCGAGATGTGTTTGTGTGGACATATGATGATATGAAAACCTATGACATGTGGATCATCCAACACATCATTCTAATCAAAGAAGGGGTCAAGCCATATTAGAAGAAGCTGAGGAAAGTACATCCATCACTTGAACCCCTCATACAGAAATAGACCACTAAGTTGTTGGATGCATGGATCATATCCAAAATTCATCATTCCACATGGGTTTCAAAACTTGTTCCCATATGCAAGAAGTCCAGGGAAATCTTCTTTTGTGTTGATTTCCAGAATGTGAACCGCACCTCAGACAAAGACAAGTACCCCATGCCATTTATGGATCACATTCAACAAACACTATCTGGGGCCAAGATGTTTTCCCTTCTCAACATTTTTTCAGGATACAATCAAGTTCTAGTAGAAGAACATGACAGACTTAAGACTACCTTCCGTGCCAAGTGGGGAACGTTCTATTATAGATGAATGCTATTTGGGCTTGTAAATGCAGGCGCAACCTTTTAGCATGCCATGGACATCACTTTTCGTGGACTCATCGGATAGAGTGTAGTTGTATATCTCAAAAAATGTGACTATGTTCTCAAGAAGACGTGAGGACCACATATGTCATCTCAAGAAAAATTTTGAGTGATGCGGGAGATACAAGATTTCCTTGAATCCCAAAAGGAGCATATTCAGAGTGTCTGAGGGGAACCTTCTTAGACACATTGTTGCCAAAATCAGGATCAAGGTGGATCTAGATCGGGTTCAAACTATTACATAGACCCCTCACCCAGCTAACAAGAAAGCTATGCAGTCCTTCTTGTGCAAGATAAAATTCCTCCAGAAGTTCATCTCAGATTATGCGCAAATAGTCAAGCCCATGTAGGACATGATCAAGAAAGATGCAGTCTACAACTTGGGAAAGAAGGAAAATTATGCATTCACCCGGATCAAATAGGCTATTGCAGAAGCACCTGCACTTTAAAACCTAGACTTCAAGAAAGGATTCCTTCTATATACCGTCACCACCGATAATTCACTTGTTGCAGTACTCACTCAGAAGGACAAAATGAATGATTGCCCCATCTCCTTCATGAGCACAAGCATGCAGGGACCAAAACTCAACTACCCCACCATTGGGAAGTAAGCATATGTAGTATACAAGGTGGTGAATCACTTGAAACCCTACTTGCTAAAGAACCACTGCATAGTCTTCGTCCCTCACCGAGTAGTCTGCACATTACTTGTAGAACAAGAACTAGGTGAACAACGTGCAAACTGGATGATAGGCTTGCAAGAGTATGATCTTGAAATCAAGCCAGTTCAGATGATCAAAGGACATGGGATCTGCAGACTTACAGCTAAAGTAGTACACACACCGAAGAGTGAAGAAGAGCTTGTCAACTTTGAGCAGGAAATTGAGATGTATGATATAAGGTGAGTAACACCCACTAAAGACGAAACATCTTAGTACATAGATGTGCACCGGTACCTTGACCACAACACTGTACCCTCTCACTTTTCCATTAGAAAGAAGCAGGAATTATGCCTCAAACCCTTAGAATATCATTTGGTGCACGAAGTGCTTTACAGAAAGCACAATAACAGAGTTTTCCTTAGGTTCCTAGAGGCACATGAATCAGAGAAGGTACTACAAGATCTACATGACGGCCCCGCCGGGGGTCATTTTGTGGGAAACACCACTGCGAACAAAGTTATGTGAGCTGGTTTCTACTAGCCCACATTATTCAAGGATGCACATGCTTATGCCCGTAAGTGCCCAGTCTGTCAGCGATGCGCTAGTAGAACACGAATGTCAGTAGTGCCACTGCGCCCTATTGCAGTGACTAAACCATTCCAACAGTGGGGCCTGGACATCATTGGGGAAATTTTCCCACATTCATCAAAGAAACACTGCTACATTCTAACAACAACTAATTACTTCACGTGGTGGATAGAGGTAGTTCCGCTCAAACAAGTGAACAAATAGGAGGTCATAAACTTCCTCCAGCATAACATCATCTCATGCTTCGACATTCTGGTATCACCTTTTTTTTATAATGCAACGTAGTTTTCATATTGGATATTTATGATTTTTCATTACTCAACCTTCTACTCTATGTGTTCAAGCTCATCCAACTAGTAGAAAGAGAGAAGGGGAAAATCTAAATGAGAAAACCTATGTTAGAGGTGTTACATGCTTCTTTGAAGGAAAAACCTCTTCATCTCACAATAAGTTGGGATCCCTCTTCTGCCCCCAAAATAAATAATTGCCTATGCACAATCCTCTTGAAAAATTCAAAGGTCAAAGAAGAGAAAGGCTTCCTGTGGAGAGAGGTGAATCATGCAACTCCACCGAGGTACTGACCAGGCTCGCTGGAAGTAGATCAATGTGTGTATTCCTGTGTGACTCTACTAGAGTAATATCTAGGCCTGCTAGCAGTAGAGCAACACCAGAGATGAAAAATTATACTTTGAAAATCTTCAATTCGCGAGCTAAACTACCCTTCTTGATTTCGAAACACCATGATCAAGATGAACTTTTGTTGTGTTTGAATGATTTTGAAAAAGGTGAACCATGCATGTCCATGGGGTAAGTGGGGAAGCCGAAGTAACTTGCACAACAATTCAATACTCCCCGAAAGACCAAGGCCCTGTGATGGCAATGAAACAAAATAGAGAAGCTAGAGTTCTACCAATGTGTCACCAAGTGTTGTAGCGACTACAACACCCTCCAAAATTTTGGCCTGCATCTAATTTTAGAGCCTCCTTTGAGAGTTTTACTTGATGACTGCATGCACTTGGGTTCACTCCATGACATCGTGTGAATCCTCTCACCCACCTTTCTTGATCATTCCATCGACAGATTTGTCATGTTGATGTCAATGTCATGCTTGTGACCATGTTTTAGTCATGTTCAAGGTCTTTACTTCATGTGTGCATGTTATGTTCGATATGGAAACATCCATCATGCTCACACACAAAGTCACATACACTATCTCGCAAGCATCGTTATGGTGGACCAATGATCAATAAAAAGTTTCGCGCTTGTCGCTCACATCATTGGTCAGCCATGTTGAGCATGTGCGTATGGATGGTTTGAGTTGTCTCACCCTCAAGTCATGTAAGTGTGTGTTTGCAAGATCACTTATGCAACTTTTCACTCGATCACACACTTAGTCATTTTGCTAAAGTTCTGACGACCGGAATCCCCTCTGACAACCATACCATCACCCTGCATAGACATGATCGAATGTCACCTAGAACAATGAAGAAACAAGCATCAAGCCATTTCAAGCTGCACTACCCACAAGCAAATCAACCAACCTTCATGCTGGTCAACAAGAGAGTTTGACCCGGCAGCCACCCCAGGACTGACTCCCCTAAAATATTATGCAGAGGTTGTAGACCTTACTTGTTCCACTGATTGAGAAAATTACGTAGATATGCTAGATAGACAATAGAGCTATCCTTGTCTCCCTCAGAAAATTGTGCAGTTTTTCTAGCTAGCCCTCCCGTCAGTCGACCGATTGTTGACCCAGAAAATTGCACAGTTTTCATGAACAAGTCCTCTACTACCTAGAAATCCGCTCAGCTTAGAAACTGTACAAAGGTGATTAGAAGGCTAACCTCCTAGCATCAATGTAGTTTTTCCCATCAGTAGCTCCTGACAACCAATTGCCATTTCGCTCCAAGAATTGCGCATTGTTTGCTGCCAAGCTCTTGACAAATTACTACCAGTTCCCTCTAGAAATTGCATAGTTTTTGTTGCCAATGACCCAACAGCTAATTGTGAGTTCCCTCCAAGAATTGCATAGTTTTGGCTGTCAAGCTCTCACTGCCCGCTCCTTCCGAAAATTGTGCAGATTTTGTCTGCCCAACCTTCCTGCAGTGCTGACTGTTCCTCCCAAAAAACTACATAGTTTTGTCCTCCATTTGAGCCAAACCCCGTGGATAGCCACTTTCAATTTAGATTTCCCATCTCCATCAGCCAGTGACTGCTGCATTGCTTTCATCATTATTTCCTAGAGCCTCCATCCTAGCTCGCAACCTTGTCTCCTCTCTTGGTCACCTGCATTCAAAATGATCATGCATCATGGTAGACTAGGCAGTTTTTGGATTTGATGTCATCTCGTCATGAGTGACTACAGATACAAGTATACAAACAATTATGGCATCACAATGAATGGGATGAAGGAAGGGAGTACATGTAGAAGGACATGTTCATCAATGAATGTACAAATGATGCATGCAAAGAGATGTGCTTGCGAATGGATGACCGTGAAAAGATGTGTTCGTAGACAGATGGGAGAACATGCATTTAGCAAACGGATGAACCTGTCAAGCTTACCAACATACAGGAAAGGAGCAATGTGTGAATGCAACATCAAGTTGTTGGCTTGATGGGGCCTGACTCAGGTTCAGAGTTATTTATCCAAACAAACCCCTGTAGTAATGGCCCTTTCGACAACAGTTTGCAGAGCACAGATTGAGGTCTCACCCGAAGTAGTATGGGGGATGATTGAACCAAGTTTCTACACCCTTGAGATGTCTTAGGGGTTGATTTTGTCCAACTGTGAATACCTACACACACTCTCTTGACTTGTGAAGCCTTCATGCCCTATTATACTCGACTTCACGCAGCCCTAACCAGGGGCTGAGGAGCTTTTGTGCTGCTAAAATAGCGATTTGAGCTACTTCCCCAAGTTACATTACGGATCTTACTTATCTTCTTATGATAGCTAGTTATCTTTGCATAACCAGATACATCTTATATTCACTTATTCAACACATTCATATAATTTTGCATAGCAAATAAACAGTAAACCTACAATTCATACCCAATATACTTGAATGCATAAAAATGGAAAAGATACATAGAAATAATGTAAATATTCTCTTTATGAATGGTTCAATCTATTACAGACTCAACCTGCCCTGTGCACTCAGCTACAAGGGTATGTGTACTAAGTTATAGACTACTAGGCCTTTGTGCATTCAGCTGCAGAGCCTTCTCCAACTCTGACCCAAAGACAAGACTTTACACTTTAGACTCGATGCTTCCTCATGAGATATTCTATCTTCGATTCCTTAGATGTATATTTACACTTAGAGCCTCTCTATACTTATACAATCCCATGTTCCACGAAACATAGGTACAACTCTCAAGCCGACACTACATTACAAAAGTAAGGGCAGACAACCCTATGAATTAATTACAACTTCACACTCCACACCCATAAATCATGGAGTCTTTACATCAGACTCAGTCAAAACTTGGGCTTTAAGCCCCAAAACATGCCTTGGGGGATCTTGCGCCCAATAGGCCCCCAACACAAACATCGTGACTCACCCTCGAGTCACTATGTTGGTGTAGAGATCGTCACGCAGAGACCTACCAACTCTGCTTGGACTGCTGCAAGGTGGGCACCACGCTGAGTGGCTACTTGTTGTATCTCTTGGATGCACTATTCAGAGGCCCCAGTATCTGAACTTCTTCCTTGTATCTGCTCCTACATTCCTTGCATCTGTTTATAGTTCCACATCCCCTTTTAGCTACTTGGAGTGCTAAGACTGTGCTTTGGTCGGCTAGTCAGAGAGCCAGGCCGCCCGTGTATGGCTTCAACCGATTGCCATTCACTTTGCGTGGGAAAGGTTCTCCATTTAGCTTTACCAACTACACCGTGCCTCCATCTGTGACCTCCTTAATAACATAAGGTCCCAGCCAATGCATTCTGAACTTTCCTCGGAATTTATCAAACTTACTATCACATAGTAACACCAAATCGTTCACCATGAAGGTGCACAACTTAATATGTTGATCGTGCGAGGCCTTTTCACGGTGCTTTTGCACCTGCTGATGGAATCCAGCCAAAAAAAATTCCTCTTCAAGTTCCTCCAATTGCACGAGCCTCTCCTCCAGGGCTCTGTGGTCCATCATACCTGTGAGCACTACTATGTGTAGACTAGGCATGATATAATTCATTGGAATTACGGCTTCCACTCCATAGACTAGCCGGAAAGGTGTCCGTCCCATTAGTTTCTTGCATGTTGTCCGATAAGCCCATAATACTCCAGGCACATGCAGGTCCCAATCACTTCGTTGCATATTGCATACTTTGGTCAGCACAGTCTCCGGTATTTTGTTAAAAGCTTCTATTGTCCCAATGGCTTGTGGGTGATATGGTGTGCTTTTCTAACGATACACCTAAAACTCTTCTATCAGCGTTCTAATTGTTTCATTCAGGAAATGTGTACCATGATCGCTCATTAAGATATTCGAACATCCAAATCATGTCAATACGTGTTCAAATAGAAACTTTGCAGCTGTGGCAGCTGTGCAATCTTTTATTGTCTATGCTTCTACCCAATGAGTCAGGTACTCTATCACAGTGATAATGTATTTGGTGCCCATTTTTCCCTAAGGTTTGATAGGTCCTACAAAGTCGATCGCCCGCTTTTCAAAGGGTTGCAACATCATTTGTAGATTCAAAGGCATCCTATCCCTCCACGATGGTTTACCTATTCTTTGACATACATCATATGCTTTGCAATGTGCTTTTGAATCCTGATGAAGGGTCAACCACCACAAACTTGCACGAAGAATCTTTTGTGCGATTTCTCTCCCTGCATAGTGTACTCCCACGGTGCCTACATGTGCGTCCACAAGGATATGGCTTCGTTCAAATTCAGGTACATACCTTCATAATATCTCATCATTTCCCATCTTATATAGGTGCCCCACAATGACAGAAAAGTCTACCACGTGCACCACTAGTTCCTTCTTCTGCTGGACAAAGTACTCTTTTAGCGCAATTCCAGTCATGAGAAAGTGGATTATATATTCAAAGTGTCCATTCGATATGTGCACAATAAAGAGCTATGCGTCAGGTAATAATTCCTCCAAACTAGTAGGTTCCTCTCTTGTCTCAATGCGTGATAGGTGATTTGGTCCCGCGTTTAGTCACCCAGGCTTCACAACGACCTTAAAATCATATCCTTGGAACAATAAAAGCCACCTCTGCAAGCAGATGAGGAAGAGCTCATGAAGGTCTCACTGAGAGGTGCGGTAAATTTGATAAGACAAAGAATTTTGCACATAACACCCCCACCCACACCACCACTAGCTTCACCAACTTCACCTCCATCTTTGCCCGTAGCATCTCCGCCACCACTGCAAGTCAATATGGCAAGTGTGATAAAGTTTCCTGTGTTCAAGGGAGTAGGAAATGGAGATTCGGAATAGTTTTGGTTCGTGATGAGAGCCATATGGGAATGACAAGGAGTCATAGATGATAATATAAATAAAGTGGCATTGTTCAGTACCCTGCAGGATCACGCGCTAACCTGGTATATTAAGAATTATAATGACAATCTAAATACATGGATCGTGGATATCCAAATTTCATTGAATAGAGAATTTATCATGTCAAAGTGAGAGGCGCAGTCAATCATTGGATTCAAAGAGATCACAAAGCTACCAGGCAAGACTCCTTGGGAGTTGGATCAGTGACTGAAGTGCACAATTCGTGAAGCTAATATGACTTTGACGGATGGGAAGCACTGCGAATGGTTTGTATCATTGTTGATGCCGCATTTGAGGAATGCGCTGTCACAATAGAGGTTAGCAACCCAGGCAGAGGCCTTGGAGATTGCAATGAGGCTACATGAGACCCCAATACAAGATCCTAACCTGGGAGTTTAGTAGATCCATGCACAGTTGAAAAACCTATGCCTTGAGATGTAGAGCATGAAATAGGATAGGACAGCTCACCCGGAAGTACACAAAGAAGTATGGTGGATAAAATGCAAGGGTTAGGGTCATGATAAGGACCATTTCCATGTCTTTGCGAATTACCCCGCAGGAGGAGGGCTGATGCCGTTAAGACTGGAGGCACAAGCAGGACCTAACGCGACACCTGCCTTGTGGTGCACGATTTGTCAAATAAGAGGAAATCATGCTATAGACAACTACCATTTGTTACAAAAGTACACATAGAATTCATAACAGTTGTTCTATAATTTTTGTAGATCGGTTGGACACGATGAGTCAACCTGTAGAAGCTATGAGCTGATGATGGATAGAAATCCCACCATGTTTAGGCCGAAATTCAACCTGTTGACCAGAATGTAGGAGTGGCGCGAATTGGATTTCAGGGGCGCGGACGAGGCCAAGGTGGAGGAGGACCTGGAAGAGGTCACGGACAGCTGTTATGTTACAATTGTGGAGGGCCAAGACATTATGCCCGTGATTGTATGAATCCAGCACATTCATCATGTCTATATTGTACCTTGTTTGATCATGAGATGAAAGATTGTCCCACGCTAATAGTTAGGTTGTGCAACAAGGGAGCTCTCCAACCTCCCCCGACTCAGAACCTACAAGTGATGAGGTCTGAGCTGCACGAGGAAGATCCAAATGTGAACATTGTGCTCCGAAGTGGAATTGCGATAGGAGATGATAAAGGAAAATATCCCAAAGATAGTACTTGGGTTCGCAAGGCTCTGATGGAAGAACCAAAGTTTGATTTGAAGCACGCTAAGCAAACCTTCATGGAAGCTATGAAGAGCTTCATTGATGCCCCCACTTTAGGAGGCAAGGATAGATTGAAGCCAAAAATGGACCCATCTATGCTTACGACGTTACTAGAGACATGCATGAAGCTACTACATGACAGTAAGGCTATAAAGGGATTGCAGGAACTCATTAACAGATTCACTGGGACCGTGCCAGGAGAGCCGTGTGTAGTCCAGAAGATTAGAAACCATGCGACAAGGATGGGAAGAGAAATGAGGTTGACTGTGCAAATTGGAGAATATGAGATGGACCAAGTAATTCTAGACTTAGGATCAGACACAAACGTTTTTCCGAAGTAGACATGGGAGCACATGGGAAGGCCTACACTACAATTGTCTCCTATCTAGCTACGAATGGAAAACCAGAAAAAGATAATACCTATGGGGATATTGCAGGGAATCACCATGGATATTGAAGGGGCAAGCATGCTAAGAGAATTTGAAGTGATAGAGATTGTTGGTGATAGAAATCCCTACTCCACGCTCCAAGGAATTGATTAGGCCATTGACATGAATGCGGTGATTAATTTGAAGAAGCGCAAGATGATTTTTGAGAAAAATTCTCTGTGCGTAGTCATACATTTGGACCTTGTAGAAGGATCACGCTACACAGAGTCGGTGCGTGACTATGAAAGCGATGATGATTTGGAACGCATCTACAAGATAACCGCGTGAGAGCAAGACTAGGTAAATCCCACCACAAATGGAAGGATCTCATGGGAGCGTAAAAGCTCTTATGCATTGGATTCTGATGAGGAGATAGAGCAATGGAAAAATTGGTTGCACGAGGTGACCATGCTAAACTGTAATATGATGACAAGATCATTGCACTGCGTATCGACGGAAGTGAGGGATCTGCCTACTTATGATGAGTTAAGTGGGGTAGATGCTTTCTTGAACATATTTGAAAGGGAGGTGCCAAAACAACAATGTTTTGAGGCTTTTAAGGGGGTACTACATGCTACGCCTAGGAGGTGGTAGGATACACACCAAGGAAGCTTTGAGGACTGGCTTGAATGTAGGAGAATGATGCGCATGCATTTTGGGAAGCCTCAGATGCAACTAATAGATAAATACAATGTACGGGATGGTCCGTGCATGCATCTATCCAAGTGGGTACAGGCATATGGTAAACAACCTGCACAAACGGACATGGACTCCACATTGGGGAACATGGTCAATAAGGTCCTTTGATTTGGAACAACAGAGGGTGGAAAGAATGAGTGCATAGAAGGTTACCCACGTATAAGCATTTAATGAGTGCGCAGAAGGTTACCACCGACCATCAAAGACTCCGTGCATTGTGCCATGCGGAGGTGAAGTTGTGACACACCATGAAGACATACATCACCTAGTAACACTGAAATTCAACATGCATACCAGCAGCAGCACGAATATACCAGCACTATCATGTCATTTCTTGTCATGAGTCATGTCATCCACATCTTTATTGTGGGTCATACTATTAATCAATGTAATGTAACGTGGAAGTCCAAGAGACCCACTTGTTGTATGAAGAGTCATGTAAAGTAAAAAATTCATGGAATTCAAACAATCATGAGGGTAGTCGAACAACCACAAGGGTCAATTTCACCCTTGGCTATAAATACCCCTCATTTGTACATGGAAAGGACCTTTCACCTCAACTCCTCCCACATAGCCTTGAGAGTCTGTAATATTTTCTTTGAGGAGTAAGTAGTGGCTCCAATGTGCTGCCCATGGGGTTAGTGATGTAGGGTGTAACGATGTGTCTTAGAACTTTCGCATAATTCAGAAACTTGCTAACAGGCCAACATGTTTTCACACATGTATTGTAATTGTTGGAAAACTAATTTTGAACACTTGTAATGGATGTTGCTTTAACCTGTGTTTAACACTTGAACTCATTCACTTGTTGTAATACATATATATGAATGCAAATTTGTTGTATGTGTTGCTAACATTGTCCTGCCTATGTTGGTTACCTCCTCAGACATCAGATAAACCTTTCACATAAAACTATCTATAACAATTGCTGCACTCGCATGGACTCATCCACTGAGTGTTGTATGTGTTATATTCACTTGTGTGTTGTGACTATCACATCGATGTGGAATATTCTTCCAGAAGTGGTGCACATCTGGTTGTCTTGCATGATCCTAATAGAGTTAGGGCTTCTTCCCAACCGACTTGGGACTCCCTCCCACCCTCTCTCTCTATAGTGAAAGAACCATTGACACAAGTAACACTAGCAATCACTAGGAACATGAACCTCACTACTCGAAGATAGAGTAGACCACTCTCATGTGCTGACAAGCAAGAGTTGAGGAAAAACTTTAAGATAATGGCAACCAGGCCATTATACTTGATGGGACTCCCTCACCAAATGGTGTGAGTTCTAGTTGGGACTTCATACTTGGGTGATCCCCTGAATATTGATAGGTCCAACACTGTCAACACTTCCACTGTAGTCTTTAGTTCGACCTCCTTCTACTCATGCACTTTTGGTGGCATGGCTAGCTGCAACTTCACTTGCAGCTCACTGATCTTGATTTCATACTCGAATTGTACATCCATGATATTTTTCTTTGATTCACTGACTGCAAGGACGAGCTTCGCAACCTTATCTTCTACAGATTCCTCCTCGTGAACCTCTATGTATTAGAACTTCCTTACAAGTGGCTTCGACTACTTCTTTCAACCTATGTTGTTGTAGCTCTGCCTGTTCCTTGTCCTTGATGTCTTAGTCTAGTTGTTTCTTTAGCGCAACGCGCTCTTTCTCTACATGGATATGTAACTGTATTGTGCGTTATTCTCGCTCCATTAAGTCATGTATGATGCCTTAGTGTAGCTCATGTAATACTGGAATGGGTAGTGTTGGCATGTTAATATTGACATGATCCCAACTTTTTCTTGCTACTTTACTTCTTTGGACTCGAACTGAAGAGCACCAGTAGGTATCTCCATTATCCTCATCTGAAATTTTGTCTCTATTAGTATTTGTGGGTGGATTACTTGGTCTATCTGCACTGTCGGTCTGGATGTTTGCACAAAAATATTTGGCTTTGCAATACTCTTCTCAACACCTGCCAAGATTTCATTGTACTGATTCTTTATTATGTTCCAAGACTCCACTGCAACTTCTTGGATTTTGTCCCCAATTTCATCTAGGTCCCCCTCAGTCAGGACTAATGGCTCTAATCCCTTGGACTTATTTGCTTTCTACTTCTTTCTAATCTTCGATGAAGTTCCATTCTACATCTTCCTCTTCTTTTTTTTTGTCTTTGTCTTCTCTTTAGGCTCCTCTTCATCATGATCATGCTCCTATTATGGCTCCCATTCATCTCTATCTTTATCTTTTCCACTTGATTCTGCATGATGGGAAATTTCCTCCTTTGTCTCACTGTCTCCTGCATCCTTCTCCTTCATAGTCATCCATTCTATTGGTCACTATTGTATTAATTTCATCAGATCATGTTCAGTGACCAAGTATGGTAGAGGGTTCCATGTCTTCATTTCATCCTCTCGATCTTGTATATAAATCCTATGAAAGTCTGCTTTGAACTTTGCAAAAAACTTATACTACTAGTACAAACTTGGTGATAATTTTGGGTACTGATTTAGCACCATGTGTAAATCCATGTGATACAGATATCCCATTCTCCTGAGTTCATGACGCCTGCTTGGTATACCAAAGCGAGGCATACTGCATGCCTTTGCATACATCTTCTTATACCAGAGTAAACTTCATATCCTCTGCCTCCTTCCACACCAATAATTATATGATCAATATGAGCCATTCATAATGAAATGTCTTACGCTCCTCCTGGGCTTCATGACAATCTTCTAATAATTCTCTGTATAGGTATTCGGCCCAGTTGTATTCGGTCCCATTGTTGCACTATGTAGCTAAGGCCACAATTGTTGTGGGGACTTCATTGGCTCTGCCTTTCAGCATAATCTTCCTAGCTGAGATATGCATGGCCAATGATACTCCTTGGTCATGATGGAATTTATGTCATAGCCTCATGTCTTCTTGATGAAGCCAAACTTGTCCTTCATGTTCTTTGCTATTGTTCTATCCTGACCTTTACCCATGAACTCTTTAGTGGGGTCTCTTCCTTTGTATGACAACCTATTAATTCTCCATATCATAATCTCGTCAATGGGGATCCTCTTTCCTAGCCCACGGGGAATTCACTGAATGAACCTATGATATAGCACATGCATTCGTGGCAACTAAAAAATACCCTTAGTTTGACTACATATTGAAAAATACCTCTAAAAATCACATTATCTAACCCCCTACCAATATGAACCCAATACACCTTCCCAATTTAAAAAACCCCTACTTTCACTAGATATTGTAGGTATCCATTTTTTCATTAGCATTTTTTATACCCCTTTATATTTTTCATTAACTTTGAGCTCCATTTTTTGTACCTCCATTATAAAAACCCTTTACCCCCTATTATATGCTCAATATATTATGTCATTTTTTCCTCAATATATATCCCCCAATATGAATGCACGTTGTATGATATTGCTTTGGTAGTGAAGCTACCGCATCCTAGTCTGAGGCATCCATCGTGCACTAGCACAAGGAATTGTCTGACATGGGCTGTGGTTGGTGTACTTCTACCAAAGTGCGGCACGTTCATCATGTTAAATAATCTTGATCGCTCCAATCCTTTTGCCCAATGATGTGGTTCCATTCTTGTTACTCCGCTTTCTGGGTAATGAACCTACTTTAGGTATCTTCTTGGTGTGAACTGGGGTTATTTGTTATGGTCATTGAAGTCATAAGCCTCAAACTTCAACTGTGGGATTTTTTCGAGCCGTTCTCCCTCCAGTGGTATGTTTTCTCGTAGCAACAATGTAAATGTCCCATATTTTACATCTTCTTTTTAGCTTTGAGTCATTTGGTGTTAGGTATTCTTGATGGAAAATATGACAATAGTGGAGATGGAATTGTTGAACTCTTAGTCTCCATCTGATGTTTTTCTTCCTCTTCATTGTCTCTTACAGCTTGGGATTTTGTCTATGGTTCAACGACTGCTTCGACTTCTTATCTTGCTTCTTCTCAGTTCTCTGTTCCAGAGTCATCTTCTTCCTTAACGATCTTCACCGCGAAGTGGGCAATGTTGCTAGTGTACCATATGGTGTTGTGGCTTCCATAGCTGCTTCTATACCTCTCTCTTCAACTAATCAAATGAGATCTTCAGTTTTCATACAGTAGCGCAACTGTAATTTCTTAAGACTTAGCAATTTTTGAGCTCTTAGATATCAAAATTCCAAAATCTTGGTGAGACATGGTGTTTTATAACGCTCCTGATCTTCTAACCTCATCATTATCCTAGATCTTGCTCGAATTATGTTTATTAACTACATATATATCCATAGATCCTTGCCAACCTATCTCCATAAATGCAATTTTCCACTCCTCCAACAACAAGTTTCATTTTTAACAGTCATTTTTCCGACGAACTTTGATGCACCTTTCATTCCAGAAAACTTACAAACCTCAACATACTGTTGACTATCGTGAGATAACCTTCCCACATCAAAACTCTTTGCAATGTATTTTACAGTCCATTGCCCAGTTTCAATTACAAGTGGCACTAAGACTCTGCTCTTTTATTTTCATAGTGAAGCTACCATGGCAGTGTTGTCCCCACATAGTTTCAAACTGTTGCCATTCACCTTCCTTAGTATCAATTCTCTATTCAACTTCGCCAACTAAAATATTCCTCCATCCATGATATGCTTGATGATATAGGGGACCAACCAATGTATCTTAAAATTTCATGGGAACTCCACGAACTTATTGTCGTACAGAAGGACAAGATTTCCTTCCTGGAATGTCTCTTGTTTGATATGTCGGTCATGCTAAGATTTTTCTCTCGCTTTCTGCAATGTCACCTATGGTACTAATGGCATTTGATCCCTCCATTATGGCTTCCTAGTTCTCTGACATACATCACATACTTGACAATACTCCTTTGCATCCTTATGTAGTGTAGGCCACCATAATCCTTCTCTTAAGACTTTTTGTGCAGTGGCCTTCCCTATGCAATGCCCATCATCTATGCCTCCATGAGCTTCTGCCAAAATAATCTATCTTTCATGTTCTATGACATACCTGTGCAATATTTCATTTGGGCCCATATTATACAAATATCCTACAATCAACAAAAAATAAACTTCCCTTACCACCATTTCCTTCTTCCATGTAGTGTACTCCGCAGGGGCCATTCCTATAGCCAAAAACTGAATAATGTATGCGAAGTGATCATATGCAATGTTTATTGCAAACAACTGTGTGTCAAGAATATTATCTTTAATGCTCGTTGGTTCTTCCCCTATTTCCAACCTTGATATATGATCATCCCCAACATTCAACCTTCCCAATTTAACAACCACTTCAAAATCATATTCCTTAAACGAAAACAACTATCTGAAAATTTTCCCTCCTAGGGCAGGCTTATTCACTAGATATTTCAATGTAGAATTATCTATGCACATCTTAAAATGTGATCCCAACAAATAATGTATGCATTTTTGCAATGTATATACCATAGCCAAGCCTTCTCTTTCTGTGGTAGTGTAGTTCTTCTATGCTTTAAACAACTTCTTGCTTGTAAAAGCTATAGGGTGATTGATTTCTCCTGCACTAAGTTGTGCCAATACTATTTCCAAAGTTATGAAATATGCATCTACATGAACATGAAACTCCTTATTCCAGTTCGAGAAAACAAAGCTAGGCGCAGTTACCATATTTTCTTTCAATATATCAATACTTTTCTAGAATTCTTCATTCCATTGGAAGGGAACATCTTTCTTAAATAGTTTCTCCATCGACGCAATTATCTATGCATATCCCTTAGTGAATTTTCTGTAATATCTAGTGTGTCCCAAAGTAGTGCGCAACTATCTCACTATTTTTGGTGGAGGTAAGTTCACAATGACAACTATTTTCACAGGATATACCATCAAACCGCACTTACACACAACATGCCCCTGTAGTATGCCAAAGGCACACAAAGTATACATTTCTTTAAGGTAAATGAGATTTGGCACTGCCTACATATGTCCAACATAAGCCTTAAGCTGACAACATGCTTTTTCAATAGTCCAAAGACTATCCAATCATCAAAGTATACCTACAGGAATTTGTGTATGTATTGCTTGAATGTTGCAACCCCAATGCTCGAAAATATAGTAGGGGAATTCTTCAATCAAAAGACATCACTGTATATTGATATGAGCCCCACTCCATTGCAAATGTGGTCTTATGCCTATCCTCTGGTGCAATCTTGATATGATGATAGCCAAAAAATCCATCTGTAAGTGAATACGCCTCCTTTCCTCCTACATTATCCAACACCTCATATGTAAATGGTGTAGGAAGGGATCATGCACACATGCATCATTTAATTTTCTTAGATGCACACAAATCCTGATTTCTCCTTTATTCTTATTTTCCTAGACCACCATAGGACTTACCCACTCTAATTATTCCACAGGTTCAGTGATCCATGGTGTTATCAATCGATCTAATTCCTCTTTCACCTTTTCCTTATATTTTGGGTTCAATCTATAGGGTCTTTTCTTGATAGGATTCACACAAGGTTTAACGGGAATCCCCGTGACTCCCATATCCCCTAATATGCCCTTCATTTCTCAAAATTTTGTAGGGAATAGCTCTTGGTGTTCATGTAGGAGATATGTAACTTTACTAATTGTATCTTCGTCTTAATAGTCTCCAATCATTGTGAAGTTTGGTTCCTCTTCTAATCCTATATTCACCTTCTTAGTCTTTATTAGTTTTTCTATATCTGGTATTTGTGGCTCAGGTCCAGTGATTTTGCGGTGTCCTTCTTATTCTTGTAGGTTTTAACCCTGTATAGTAATTACCTATATACGAATTCTAAAACACAGAAAATAAACAATGCGAGAGCATAACACATAAAACACATATACACAGAGATTTTCCCCTGGATCCCAAAACTGTGACTACCAGCCTAATTTTTCATTAGGTTCCTTTCAATGTTATAATACATATTTATACATGCCGAAGCATCCAATACCATGGACTGAAAACCATCGCGTCCAAAACCATGGACTGAAAAACCATCGCATCCAAAACCATGTTTGAAAAACATGCACAAAACCATACGTAGGTCTGCCCAACCTAATATAGGGTCCAAAACCAAAATTTTCCGAGGCAGTGCCCCGACCGCATAGAGTGGGGTTAGTTGCACCTATCAAACCCCCTGTGAGTCACCCCGCTACGCAATCAACGCAACGAAGGGTGGGCTCTACCCCACTTGTAACCCACCGGTTAACTACATGGGCTAGTCGTGGAAAGAATATGACACAACCCAATATTCTCCTACTTGTCGTTTTCTTTCCACAGGGAACCATAAGAGAGCTTAGTCATTTATCCAGCCTTGCAGTGCCCATTGCTTCTCTACACCAAGAGAACTTCTTAGAGCTCACAATTTTTTTCAATGCATCTGCAGTATTCTTCAAAGTGTCCACCCTTACCAGCAACACCTTTTTGTCTTCTATCATATCCCTCACAAAGTGATACTAAACATCAATGTGCTTTGTATTTGAATGATATGCAAGGTTCTTTGCCAAGAAAATTTCACTTTGGATGTCACAGTGTATCCTTATAGCTCCCTATACTAACCGCATACTTGAACACAATCTCTGCAACCAAACTGCTTCCTTGCTTGCATGAGTAGCTGCCATATATTCCGCCTTTGTAGTTGATAGTGCCACTACAGATTGTTTCTTACTCATCCAACTGACTACACCTCCAAATAGGTTAAACACATACTCACTTATAGATCTTCTCTTATCTAGATCTCCAACCCAGTTTGCATCACAAAGCCATGAATATCCAACACTCTGTCCAATCCTCGTCTTCCTTGGTAGCACAAAACATAATCATTAGTGCCACGCCAATACTTAAAAACCCGCTTCACTGTTGTCCAGTGCTCCTTTCCTAGTTTTGACATAAACCTACTGAATACTCCCATTGCATGTGCAATATCTAGTCTAGCACATACCATCGCATACATCAGGCTGCCAACTGTACTTGCATATGGAACATGGGACATGTCCTCTTCCTCTTCTTGTGTCTTGGGACATTGTTCAACAGATAACTTCACACCTACGGGAATGGGAACCTTCACGGGTTTACTATCCTGCATATTAAACCTCTGCAGTATTGTCTCGAGATACTTCCTTTGGTTTAACTAGAGCATCCTCTTTGCTTGATCTCTTTTCATTTCCATGCCCAAAATATAGTTTTGAGCACCAAGATCTTTCATGTCTAATTTGGAGGACAATTGGGTCTTCAAATCTTGGATAATTTCTTTGTCATTTCCAACTAGAAACATATCATCGACATATAAGACCAAATAAATAACACGGTCACCAATTAATTTAAAATACACCTAGTGATCTGCTTTGCTTCTGGTCAAGGCAAGTCCATGTATAAATGTATCAAATTTCTGATACCACATTCTTGGTGACTATTTTAACCCATACAAAGACTTCTTTAACTTGCATACTAGTTCTTTCTTACCCTTCACCGCAAAGCCTTCAGGTTGCTTCATGTAGATTTCCTCTTCCAAATCCTCGTGAAGAAATGTTGTCTTCACATCCATTTGTTCTACCTCAAAATCAAAAGCAACAAAAACAAATAAAAGTAATCTAATAGAAGTTACCTAGGCAACAAGAGAAAAAAATATCACCAAAATCAATTCTCGACACCTGGGAATAACCTTTTCCTACCAACTGAGATTTGTATTTCTCCAACTTTCCCTTTTCATTTGTCTTCTTCTTGAACACCCATTTTTTGTCAATGGGTTTCCTTCCAACCGACAACTCCACCAGATCCCAAGCCTCATTTTTGTGCAAAGATGCCATTTCATCAACCATGGCCTCTTTCCAGAGTTTGCCATCTTTTGAATCTACTGCTTCCTTCACAGTTCTGGGATCATCATCAGTGATAAATAAAGAAAAAATTGAACATAAAGCAAATGGACTATACCTTTTTGGTTGCCTTCTTTCTCGAACTAATCTTCTCACACCCGGAGTTTGTGGCTCTTCATCTTCTGATTCGTCCTTTGTTGTAGAGTCTAATTCTTCCTTCTTAAGCTCAAACTCTATCTTCTCAGATTCCTTTGGTTGGACTTCATGTTTAATAACATCTTTTACCTTCTGAACACCACATCTCGATTGTACACAATATTCCTTGTTAGTGGGTTCCAAAGCTTATAACCCTTTAAACCATCCTTATACCAAATAAAGATCCACTTTTTAGATTTACTATCCAACTTGGTTCGTTTCTCCTTTGGAACATGTACATATGCATCACATCCAAATACCCTCAGATGTGAAAGAGAGGGTTTCTCACCAGTCCATATCTCTTGTGGAGTCTTATCCTCCAACGATGATGCAGGTGATCTGTTGACTAGGTAACATGATGTCTCAACGGCCCCTGCCTAGAATTCCTATCCTAACCTGGCACCACTGAGCATGCTTCTTACCCTTTCCATCAACATCTTGTTCATTATTTATGCAACTCCATTTTGCTCAAGTGTGTATGGAGTATTCTTTTTCCATGCTATACCACAACTCCTATAGAATTCTTCAAATTCCTTACCGCAAAACTCTCCACCATTATCTGTCCTCAACACATTTATCTTCTTCTTTGTCTGGTTTTCCACCACAGCCTTAAATTCTTTAAACCTATCAAAGAATTTAGATTTCTTCTTAAGGAAATATATCCATGTATTCCTTGAGAATTCATCTATAAAGGATACATAGTACACAGACTTACCCAGTGATGGAACCTTCACAGGTCCAAACACATCACTATACACAAGCTCTAATATCTGTTTCACCTTCTTACCACCAGAGGGGAAACTCACCCGATTATGCTTCCCATATACACAATTTTCATAGAAATCAAAATCTAGAGAGCTATTACTCATACCATCTACCATACCTTTACCATGAAGTATTCAAAGGCCCTTCTCTCTAATATGTCCAAGCCTTTGATGGCACATCATGGTCTTGTCTCCAGAGACCACTATATTTTCTTCCCTACTTTCAAGAACCATAGAAATGTTGCACCTATCAATTACAATACTACCTTCCAGCTTGTATAGAGTTCCAATCCAAACTCCCCACATCAATACCCGTGCTCCCCAAACCATCTTGTAGGTATCCTTCTCGAACATTGTTTTTACATCTGCATCATCCAGGTTGCTTAAAGAAATCAGATTTTTGGCTAATGCAAGAATATGCAGAACACCCAAAAGTGTTCTAACCCTTCCACCTTGCAACTTCAACTTTACTTTTCCACGACCAATGATTCTAGCCTTCCTATCATCCCCCAAGAAGACATCAGCACCATCATATTTCTCATACTCACAAAACCACTCTCTATGGGGAGTGAAGTGAAAGGATGCACTTGAGTCAATCAACCATGCCTCGTGATCTACATTTGTACTTGAAGAAGCCAAGTACACATCCGCACTTTCATCTGAGGTGGTTTTTTCCTTTGTAGAAGGAGCATCATTAGATCCCTTTCCTTTATTAGGAGCTTTAGATTTACAGTCCCTTTTGTAGTGCCCTTCCTTTCCACATTTCCAACACACCACCTTTACAGGTTTTCCTGGATATTTAGATCTCCCTCTACATTTAGACCTCCCACTTGATGACTTATTTTTGTTTCTGTTCTGGGACTCTCCTCGTATAGACAACGCATCACCACTCTGGCTCTCCATATTTTTCCATCTCATCTCCTCTATCAGCAAGGATGAGACTATTTCATCAAACTGCAAGGCAGTTGCATTGCTACCTATTTCAATAACCAGACTATTCCACGAATCTGGTAGATAACACAACAAATTAATGCACTTATCTTCATCTAAAATTTTGATATCAAAAGACAATAACTGACTTACCACAGTATTAAACACATTCAAATTCTTTGTCATTGAGTCTCCATCTTTCATCTCCATATTTCATCCTCAAGTTATACAATATTTTTTGCAAGAATAGTTTATTCTCCAGAGACTTAGATTGGTACAAAGTCCCTAACTTCTCCCACAAAGCCTTCACCGTAGATTCCCCTGATACATTCAACAATACTGAATCTAAGACACACAATCGTATTGTGCTCTTTGCCTTTCGATAAAACTTCTTGCATTCTTCATCGTACACTCCCTTTGGTTTAGTACCTGAATCTACAGTGATCCACTGATATTTATCCACCAACAGATCCTCCATCTTGAGTTTCCACAACTCAAAACTCTGACCATTAAATTTCTCGATCTCTATCTTTCTGCTGCTCGCCATATTCTTTCACCACCAGAATTGATCTCACAGATCTCCCACTAAACAAGGTCTACCACAGGTCTGAGCGAAAGCCCTCAGCAACAAAGGCATCCCCTTGAAGCCAAAATAGCTCTGATACCAATTGTAGGTTTTAACCCTATACAGTAATTACCTGTATACGAATTCGAAAACACAGAAAATAAACAATGCAAGAGCATAACACATAAAACATATATACACAGAGATTTTCCCCTGGATCCCAAAACCAGGACTACCAACTTGATTTATCATATGCTCCTTTCAATGTTACAATACATATTTATACATGTCGAAGCATCTAATACCATGGACTGAAAACCATCGCGTCCAAAACCATGTGTGAAAAAAATGCACAAAACCATAGGTAGGTCCGTCCAAACCCCTGTGACTCCCCTCGCTACGAAATCGGCGCAATGAAGGGGATGCTTCGCGCCCCTTCTAACCCCCTAGTTAACTACATTATTCATGGAAAGAATATAACCCAACCCAACAATTCTTCTATGTCAATATTGCGTGTATCTTCATGTTATAGCACCATTTACCACTCTTGGTATATCTGATGCTCTAATTATGGCCTAGGGCAACCCTTCCTTCCAGACTTGGTCCAAAATCTAAAAAAGATTATTTTATTCCCTATACGCTACGTTTCCCTATGATAAAAGTGTGTACACCTGGGTTAGAAAATACCCAACCTACATACATATGTTAAAACACTTAAAAAAATAAATTTCCTTAATTTCGGGTGGAGTTCACGGGGTTTACCTGTTACTCACCTCCTATTGCCCATGGCCAACTATTTCCGAATTGAAAAAACTAATTTGGAAAAGTATAAATAAACCTCCACTGGAAGGCCTTAGGGGAGAACATATGAGATATTGATACTATAGTGAGATTATCCCTGATTGAGTCTGACAAATCCCTGTTCCTCCTACAGTCCCCAAATCTTCAGGAAACCCTTGTTTCCTTGTTATAGATATCCTTCATCTTGCTTGAGATATCCTCGTATTGGTGATGGAGGAAGATTGTTGAAGGCCAGGAAAGGACGGATCCGGAGGATGGTTTTGCTTGGAGTCAGAGAAGGACTCAGGTTGTATTTCTCCCCTCTACTTGTAGCTAACTTCAATAAAAGGAATGATGTTTTGTTTCCAATATTAAATGTGTTTATGCATTAAATTATGTTGTAATTATGTTATGAATATTATATTGATGTATAATTGTTCATTCATTTATATGGTTTAAGCTTAATATCATGAACATGGTTTATGTTTCTATTGATGTATATGTTCCATTTGAATAATTTTCAGGTTTTAAGAACATCAGGAGAAGCTGGGGGTTTGGACCCTACGAGATCTACCCAAACGTAGGACATCCGGGTAAGGACACCCCTACACAATTCAGTAGAATAAGCATTTAGGTTGACTACTTGAGCATTTCTTGTTATGGTTTGCCCTCTGCCCTGTTGGGGTTCTCAACCCAAAGCCCTAGGTGGTCTCACTCACAACAGAATTGGCTAGCCCACTAGGGATAACATTCTTGTTATTCCTGGTTTGGGTTGTTTGTTCTCAATTAGGGTTTAGTTTCTTGATTGGTTACTTTTACAGTATTGTTTGGTCTATCAGTGTCCCAGGCACCATGTCTGACCTTCTTGATCATACCTTGATTTCTATTTTTTCCTAATTAAGCTTTCTGTACACTATTTCCTTTGATTATAGTAGCGTATACACACATGTTTCTTTAAAGCAGACTAGCGTATACACAATTTTCCTGTATTAGAAACCCATGTGCACGCTTTTATGTTTTTACACAGTCACGCATGCAATTTTTTGAATTTTTTTTTGAAATCTTTCTGCCCAGTTAGGTCTACTGCCTGGTGATTTATGCTGCTGTATGGTCATCTGCTGTCTAGAGAACTCAGTTTCCTGCAATCTTTCTTTTCCAAAATCTCCTTCTCACTGAAAAGATTTGGCCTAGGATTGCTTCTTAAGCAAGTTTGTAGTTTGTATCTTGGGTTCAAGGCTTTGTTTTGAAGTTCTTAGTTGTTCTAGTCTTCCAGAATAGGAAATTGTTTTCAATTTCATTTTCAACCCGAATTTCAAGTCCCCTTGCTTTGCTTTCTCTAGTTGCTTTTCTTTCTTTTTTGAGAGTCTTTTTCACAAGTTTGAAAGTATTTATTTCTTGGCCTTTTTGTCAATTTGTCGAAATATTTTGCTGATATTTGGATCAGTTTGTGCAAGTTTCTAGTCTTCCTTGTTCAAGTTTCATTCATTTTTGAACTTATAACTTGCGTGATTAAAAGACTCCATGTGCTTATTTATTGATCTTTCAAGTTATAGTAGTACTTTTGTGACCTCAAAAAGTTTCTTTTGTTTCCTTAAAATAAAATCACAAAAACATTTCTTATCTTTTATTTTTCCCAAGCTTTTGGTTTATGGTTTATTTTGTTTTATCATTGAAAAGAAAATTGTGATATTTTACAATTTTTTATGCTTGCTTTGAAGGGAGATTTATGTTCAAATTTTTTTCCCTCTTCATTTTTAAGTTAGATTATTGTCTCTATAAAGAATCGCATTTGCTTATGAGTGTTGTTTAGGATCTTGCATCATCATTTTGAATTGCATTAGGTTAGTTTGCATCTTAAAGCATTCTTAGTCCTTTTTAGTTTTTGGTTGTGTGGATTGTTTTAGAAAAGAAAAGAAAAATATTTTTCTTATATATAGGTTTTCATAGAACCCAAGTAGAAATCATTCTTCATCGAAGAAAATGACTGCATTCATATATTACTTTTCTATTGGTTTCTTTTGCGTCATAAAAACATCATCAGTTTCACTTTCATAATTCCCCCTAACTTGAAGAATAACTATATAAAATCAAGCGATTAATAAAATCAACTAGAACTTTTATTTTTGTCATTAGAAAACACCAACAAGTTTAAGTTCATTAGGGCCTCGGATTAGGTGAGTGGAGAGTTAACTCTCCAAGGCCGCTCAAATTACAAAACTTGGAAGTTGAATAAAGAGCGAAACCCAATGTCATTAGAAAGACTAGGAAGGCTTTGTGACTGGGAGTTAAGAATGAGGGAGGGTGAAAACAAGGAAGAGAGATACCTCCTCTCCTACTTGTTGGATCCCGCCTCACAAATGTTCTGCCCAGCTTTTGATACAAGTTTGCATCCATAGTTGCCTATCCTAGGGATCCCATAGGTGGCTATGGAGGGGAACCCTGTGGCACTTGAGGCTGACGTTGCATCATGTTCAACAATACTTCTAGAGGGTACCATTGTGAAGTTTGGGTGCTTGCATCGACAAAGGCTATTGTGTGGAGGTCAGCATAACTGCTTCTAATACCTTTGCTAGTAGGCCTGGGGCGTAATTACCCCAGTCTACTTTTAGAAGGCCCTTGATTTTGGCTTTCTTGTATTTTGGTGTCCGATCCTAATCACCCAGAGTGGAAATACTTGAAATTTGTTTTATTGCTTGTATCTTTAGTGAGTTTTAGAGAGTGCTCTTTGCTCCTAGTTTTCCTAGATTTAAAACTTTTTGTGTCTTTAAGTAGATTTCTTAAAAATAATTCAAAGTGGCTGATCGACCAGCTCGTTGGTCTAGGAGACTTCATGGGTTATCACCTACGAGTCCTGCGCCTTATCCTTAAAGGCGCAGGAGAAATATTACCAGTGGTTTTCAACCAATGGCAACAGGTGCATCAGAGATTGATCCTCTGATTACAGTTATTGACTCACAAGATAGACCTGGTACAAGTAGAGAATTAGAGAGGAACACTCCAGTTCTTTCTCGATTCCTATTCTAGTTGGAAGACAATATTGAGTTTGAATATATTTTTGAGTCTATTATGGTTCCTATTTCTCCTCTTCCTCCTGATCATCCAAAATTTTTATTATACATCAAAACTCCAACCAACAGGCCTTCGAGCTGAGGTTTACATCGATCTTTTCCTTTGATGACCACTACTGGAAGCATGGCATCCAAGACAAGTGCCACGAGTATGCAGACTCCTGTATCTATACAAGGAGGAGGAACAATGTCTATACCTTCTATTACTCCTAGCACTACTATATTTGGTTCTACTTCCATTCCATTTTTGAGTGGAATTTCTCAAGCTATTGCCTCTAGAATTAGCTTTTTCCCTTTTGGAATGTTGACTAGTGCAATTCCTTTAATTTCATTAATTATTCCATCAACTTCTTCCACATACATGGTGAGTGGATCAACTTCTTTTCAAGGGTTCCCATTTAGGGGTGGTCATATACCACATTCCAACCCAAATGTGGGATCAATGCCTTTTTCCTTTACAGGTCAAAGTTCTAATCCATTTCAAAGTTGGGCGAACCTTGCAGTTAGTGGGTTAGGAGTTGGGAATCAATCTTATTTCGGTCAACAAGGGAATATGTTGTATTACTCTGTTAATTCTTTCTTGAATTTTTCTCCCTATGCTAATGCATGGAATCCCTATAAGGGGCTCTCTACTCCTTTTAACACTTCTTTAGGGGGTAACTTTACTAGTTACAGAGGATTTTCGGTAGTAGTTCGTCAAACTCTGAATTTTTCTGGAGCACAAGGGGCTCCTTATGGTTCAATTGGGTCGATGAGTTGCTTCAAGAAACCTGGTGCCTTTACAAATCCATTCAGAACGTTCGGGGTTTTGCCCACACCAGGTGGAATCCTTAGGGTCTGGCACGACTCCCTTTTCTGGCAATGTTAAGCTTGCCAAATCCCTCTAAGTTGACTAATGATTTGATTAGGTATAACCTAGTTTGGCCTCTGGTCCCAACCAAACTTCCCTCTGATATGCCAAAATTTGAGGCGAAGGCTGGTGAAGATCTGGGTGACCACATAACAACTTTCCACTTAGGTGTTTGTCCAACTCCCTGATAGATGATTCAATCAGGTTGAGATTATTTCAAAAAACCCTAACCAGAAATGTGGCTAAGTGGTACATATAATTCCTAGGGGACACCTTCACTTCTTTCGGTGATTTGGCTACTATATTTTTAAACCATTTCTAGTTTCCTATCCAATATGATGTCGAACTGAGCTTCTGGCTAATTTCGAATAGGATTAGGAAATGCACATTTTGGATCATATCCAGGAATGGAGGAGAAGGAATAGGCTCATTAAAGCCAATATCCCACAATAATTCCTTCTTGAATGGTTTCTTAATCATTAGAACTTAAGATCTCTAAGGGCGTGTCCCTCTCTGGTGTTTTCACTGAAGAACATGCTATTTTCAGGGCCCAGTTGTTAGAACTGAACTATTCTAAGTCTAGGGTTCTTCAAAAAATTCTACATGATGCTCCTAGATATAAGGTGGATATAGCCAATCTGAAACCAAGTCCCCATGCCGACAGTTAGTCAGACCAATTGATGTTAACACAATTAACCTGCTAAATCAATTGCAACAATGGTCTTTACAAACTGCTTCCTCTATGTAGGCATCACCATCTGTATCTACACCCTCTCAACCTATGTTTATAAATACCATCCAAACTTCTAACCCCAAAGGAAACCAACTATCTGATGGGAAGAAGAAAGGACGAGGTAGGAAGAAGAACTAGGATGGGAAGGGCAATGCAAACAAACCCGATAATGATGCCGGAGGGGGTAGAAAAGAGTCCAAAAAAAGGTAAAATTTCCATGCAAGTTATGCAATGGAGATCATTTGGCTCATCTCTTCCCTAGGACCCAATATGCTCAATGCTTATTAGTGAAGCAAGGGTTTTCTAGCTCCCAGGCTATTCTCACTAACCCTTGTCCCCAAGGGTAGCAATTACTTGTAGACATGAATGCGAATGCTGGTACCCCCACAGGGGGCAACCAGGAAGGGGATAATTCATCAAATGTCTTCATGATGAGCTCACATATCGATGTCGCTACGCGATTGTGTGATTATGGTGAATCAGAATAAGCTAAGGCTAAGTCTACTTCCGATGCCTCATAACCGCTCCATATTGAGAGGCCCTGTGTTCAGTCTATACCTTGGATGTCAAAAGGCTCCACAAAGCACTCGACCATCAACCCTAATTCTAGGGTAGCCCAGAACTACTCGATTGTAAAAGATCTGGCTTAGAGTCCTTGTGTTATGTCAATGTTGGAGGTACTCCAGTCGTGCCCTACTCAGAAGAGTGCTTTGCTCTTGGCGATCCGAGCAGTAGATCTAGAAAATTATCTTGTTCTCACTTTTGATATGTCAAACATAAAAAAGAGACTTCCCCATAATATGGCTTTCTAGATAGTCTACATATCGAAACACTAACATATTTTGAATAGTTATAGATGAGGGAACTTCCACATGTGTGATGTCTATGTCATGTTGGAAGGCCATTGGATCGCCTCAGGTTGTTCCTTCACCGACTCTATCGACGGCATTTGATGGACATTATCATAGGCTGCACGAGATTATTCCAACCTTTCCCATCTGTGTTGGGGGAAAGGTAGTAAATATTGAGGTAGAAATAGTCGATGCCAACCTAAATTACAACCTCCCCTTAGGAAGGAATTGGATGTATCAAATGGACGCCATAGTTTCATCATTATTTTGCATCCTTTGTTTTCCTCATGAGGGAAGGATTGTAGAAGTGGATCAGATGGATTATTATATAGGTGACTCCCACACATCTTCTAACTCTATTGTTCCATTAGTGGACAATCCCAGGCATTGTATTAAGAATTTAGGAGTTGGAATGTACTCTCTTTTAATGGGTATTTTTGATCTTCCTGCTCCTTCATCTACAATCAATGCCATTTGATCCTATAAGGGACCTTCTCGAAGAGAGTTCTTTTGAACCCATTATTTTTCAGACCCTTGGCCTTTACCCTCATCTACCACCACATTAGATGGAGGATAGCTAGGTGGAATGGCATGTCCTATGTCTGCAACAGAAATTGCTTATCAGTCTATTGTTAACTCTGCAGACTCCATGCTACTTCTTTCTCACCTGAGGAGTTAGATGGAGATGTGGCTCTGTCTTGAACCCTCAATTCAACTTCGGCTCAAGATTGCTTCTATACAATTTTACCATCCGAGGAAGAATTTCTTGAAGAAATGCCATGTGTTGATAGATCATGGGATCATTTACATCATCATTCATATTTCCTCCCTCATTTACGAGAAATTGAGTCAAGTTTGTCCAATTCTTATACTACTGATTTTCATATAGTTTTAAACCCTTCGGCCCCAGCACATTTTTCTGCCGAAGGTAACATGTCCATCATCTCACGAACTATACCGGTGAAAATCATTAGGAATCCTAACATAATTGAAAATGTCTTCATTGAAGCTAACTATTCCCCTGAGGAAATTCTTATTTATACCGATCTCATCAAAGAGTTTCATGATGTGTTCACTTGGTCTTATGAGGAAATGCCTAGAATTGATCCATTTATAGTCCACCATGAGATCAAGACTCACGATAATGTTAAACCTATTCAGCAAAAACTTCGACCAATAAATCCTAGAAAAGAAGTAGTTATTAAAGCTAAAGTTGAAAAGCTACTCAAGGCAAGCTTTATATGCCCCGTTCCTCTAATAGAGTGGGTCTCTAATCCAATCCCCTTAAACAAAAATAAAGGAATGATCCGAGTATGTATTGACTTTAGGGACCTAGATAAGGCTTGTCCAAAAGACAATTACCCCACGCCCTTTATTGATCAAATTATTGATGAATGTGCGGGTAATGAAATTTTTTCATTCATGGATGGATTCTCTGGCTACAATCAAATTACTATCTGTCTAGAAGATCAACACAAGACAACCTTTATCTGTCCTTGGGGTACATTTGCATACAAAAAGATGCCTTTCGGCCTCAAAAATGTTGGAGCCACTTTTCAGGAGGCCATGTTTTACACTTTTCATGACATCAAAGATGTTATTGAAGCATACTTGGATGATTTAGCTGCTTGTTCTCAAAAGAGAATTGATCATCCTCAGCATCTTCGGTTGGTTTTTGAGGGATGCCATTTTTATAAAATCTGTTTGAAACCGAATAAGTGCATTTTCGTAGTCACATTAGGTTTGTTCTTAGGATTCATCGTATCAATAGAGGGGATTCATGTTGATCCCTTCAAGGTTGAGGCAATAATTCAAACGCCTCCCCTATCTTTTGCACGTCAACTTCAAAGTCTGCAAGGAAAGGAAAATTTCTTGAGAAGATTCATAGCCAATGATGCCAAGATCACAAAAGGATTTATGCATTTTCTTAAGAAAGGAGTCCCATTTTTATGGGATGATTTCACGCAATGATATTTTGATGCTTTGAAAAAAGCATTAACCTCTGCACCACTGTTGAGTCCACCTGATTATAACAGAGATTTCCTTTTGTATCTCTCTACAGCAGAATCAACCATTAGTATGGTTCTAGTTCTGGAAGATGATGCCTTATCTGAGCATGTAGTATACTATCTAAGTTGAGGCTTGGTAGGCCCTGAACTACGCTATTCTCCCATCGAGAAATTGTCTTTGGCAATTTTCCATGTTTTCCAATGGCTTCAGCATTACATTTTGCTTCAAAAAACATTCATCTTAGCAGTTTTCCATCCATTTCAGTTTTTTCTCAGTAGGTGAGTGATTGGGGGAAATATAATAGGTGTATTGTCATTTTGCAAAAATTCGATCTCAAATTCATGTTAGCTAAATCTAAGAAGTCTTTGGTATTTCCAGAGTTGATACCAAAGCTGCCTTGTGAGGAAGCAATTATTTACGAGGAAAATTTTCCTGATGAAAATTTATTTCTTATTTCTTCACAAGATCCTTGGTATGGGGATATCATTATATATCTCTAGACTTCAAAGTTTCCACCCACTTTTTCTAAAGATAAGCGTAGAAAGTTGTATCACCTCACTAGGAATTATGTTATTATAGGTGACACATTATATTGCCGCGGGATTGATTCCATCCTTAGGCATTTTTTAACTTTGCAAGAAGTTGAGTCAATTCTTAATGATTTCCACAGTGGAGCTTGTGGCATTCATATATCTAGGCTTGCAATAACCTAAAAATGTTTGCGAGTAGGTAACTTTTGGCCTTCAATTTTCAAAGATTGTAATGAAGAGGTCAAAATATGCCATCCTTGTCAAGTCTATACTCAGAAAATGTGCACACATCCAGCTTTGCTTTTCCTTGTCATCATTGTCAGTCCTTTCACGAAATGGGGCATTGATTTTACTACTTGTAATCTACCTTTGGCAGGAAATCACAAGTACATCACTATGGTCGTAGACTACTTTACGAAGTGGACTGAGGCCATGCCTACTTTTAAAAATGATGGTGAAATATCAGCCTTGTTTCTATTCAATCAAGTTATTTCACAATTTGGTATCCCTAAAGAGATTATCATTGATCATGGAAGTAATTTCCAAAATCAACTTATGTATAAATTGGCTCTCAATTTGGGCTTACGGTAGGAGCATTTCCTATTTGTCTCACCAATTTTTGAGAGTATGAGTGGTGCAACAATCATTTATTTATATCACATACGTTCACATTCCATGATTAGAAAATTCCTTAGCCGATTCTATTGATAATGAAGCATTGGACTGGCATATAAATCATTCATAAAATTAAAAAACATAAAAATTAATCAAAGTATCATTTGTGTATATGATCATCATAGAATTTCATGTACATAGATAGAGTGTTTGTGTCCAAAATAATATACAAAAATAGGGACAAAATGCCATACAAAATTTGGGCATATGCCCATCATCATGTCTAATCATAAAAAAGATTTGATCATCTATCTAGTGGGCTCAGGATGAGCAGCTAGAAAATAAACAATGACGTTGGCCATGCACCAGAAGAGTCGTACCTAGTTTCCTGGTACTCCTACCACATGACGCTGCATCTCCTCAGGAAGGTCCTCTATGGTTATCATGGATACTTGGTGATTCAACTTGACCAAGTTCCTCTGAACTGCATGGAGATTCAATAACTCAAGTAATCATGTGTTTGCTTTCATATTTGGCATTTTAAAGAATTTTAGCAAGCCACAACATCTTAAAGAAGCCAAAGCATTTTCGTCGTCTAGTACTTGGTTATCATTAGCATTATGCTCCCTTTTCTCTCTGGGTGATGGTCATCCTTCCCAAAAAAGATGTTTCAAACCATTAGATTTATGTTTTAAATTTTTTACTCATGCACACACGGGTTTCCTTTTTACACAGTCACGTGTAGGTCCCTCTTATACACAGGTTACCTGTATTCAACCCACGTATATGCAGAGTTAAACTTTTTGACATATTTTCTTACGATCAAAACTTGAAAAAAAATCTAAAAAGTATCACAAATAATTAAAGGCGTGATATAAGGGTTACCGGGAAGTTTTGGAATGATTTGAATGGTTCAATTGGTCGAAGGAAGCTTGTTTGAGTTTGTCTCCACAGCTCCTTGCCCAAAACACAAATGACAAAAATGTGAGTCCAAAAGTCTTTAAATAGGTTGAAAAATAAAAATTATTTTTTCAAAAGTTGATTTTTATCTTATGGACTTTTTGACCTTTTTGTTTGGAGGGTTGAGAATGGGTTATCTTTACAGGAAATTTTGGAGACTTTTTTCAGTAAATCATTTTGGTTCCATGACCGCAGACCCATCATGCCATGTATCATTTACTAGAATATAGGTTAGGGAATACCAATTTCTGCTACATTTTTGCATACTAGCCTCCATACTGCAATATGATAGCCATAGGGTTGACCCCATCATGTCTTGGTTCACAAACCATTTTGACTCGTCGACTTTAAAAATCATGATGCGATGGTAGAGCCAAAATTTAGATGGGCATCTTAGTTAGATCCTTCCTAACAATGGTTGCCCATGCTGCTGTATTGAGTATGCTCGAGAATCCTCCTTAGTCCCGCCATGACTTGTGCGTTGAAGACTCATCTTGTTCTTCTGCGCTACTTTTTGGCCTTGTAACCTAGAGGCTCCTTTGTGTTCAGTTGTACTGCTACATTGCATACTGAATATTTTCACCTTTTGGCATTGAACCGGCTTCACTTGGACTCATGTTTAAGACACTTGTTTTTACCATGCCTTCTGCAAAATCAACCTTGCAATCACTTAGCCTATGCAACTTGACACACCCTTTTACCTGTGGAAAGAACATTCCTTTGAGTGTCCTTAACCAGTTTCGTCTCCTTGCATTGAGCATAGGAATGTTCCCCTCCCAAGAACTAGAATGTCTTCTTTTTCAACACTCCTTCTTTCCACTGTACTATAGCATTATTTTATTCTTTTTCAAGCTTCATATAAAAGAAAAAGACAAAAACATTATATATTCAAAAAAGTGGGAACGGGACATTATTTCCATATTTGATGGAAGCTAGAGTCAATTGTGTGTCCCTTGAGAAAATCACTAATAAGTATTTCCTCCATTCGGATGGGCTTTATTTTGACTTAGGAGAGCTTTAACCTTGTTATTGAGTCAGTACTCCTCTGATTGGTTACCTCTACCAATCATATGTAGAGTTTTCTTATGCCTTCTGCATGACAAACTTATACAAAGTTATCATATGCTACCATATAATCATAGTTGAGTGATGCTTTTGTTTAAGAGAAGTAAACCTAAGTCAGCCTCTTTGCAGTGTCTCTTGACCTATTTTTCAGTTGGCCATCCCTAGTTGTTAGTGTCATGTTCGTTATCACATCAATTTTATTGGTCCTTTGCTCGTGCTGATTTGAGAAGGTTTCCATTGACTTCTTGTTGGCGGGTCTTGCTCTTATCGACTACAACAAATTTATCTGAGGGCAGATCTAGAGCCGCACCCTAGCCCTATTTTTATTTTTTATAGGTCACCTTGTGCTCAGAATCGATCAGTATCATGGGTCTTTGACTGAGTGGTTTTCCTTGTGTTGGACATCATCTTTCACTATCACACATTGGGATTCATGCGGTGCCTTGGTTTCCATTTGACCATATTGGTGGATTCATCACCTCTGTGTCAGCATTCATTATTGGTTGGTTCAGAGGGTTTCTATCATGTGCTAGCCACATCTTGTGTATGCCGAAAAAGTCCTTCAATTAGATTACTACATCTTTGTTCATCTGATTCCTTTGACATTATTAGCCTATGGGTTACACTTGCGCTAGATTGATGAAGGATACCTTAATGCCTTCCTTCTAGCGGATATTTTCCCATCGACTTCATCTCATTTCTCTGTGAAAGAGATCTATAGCCTATTTGGCAGTACCTTAGGGTTTGCAGTCATTAGTGGGAGATTCCTTCGCTATTGGCTGTGGGAAAACACCATTGACTCCTAATTGGTAGATTCTTTCAAGTGTTCAACTACAACTCATTTATTCACACTTGTTAGATTATACTACGTACCTTGACTTTCATCATCCTTATCAATGAGTAGCCTCACGTTTGTTAATGGTATACATCAATGACTGGTAACCAAACGATTTCTCACGTGGTCAACTTCAGATCATTCATTCTCATTGTGTATAAATTTATCACCGTGGTTAGTGAAGACCTCGGTTTTTCATCGGCGTGTCTTGGTTCACTTCTCATCTACTCCTATTTCTGCTTGTTGAAACCATCCACCTTATATGTTGCAGTTCCTTACAGCGACATCTTATATGTTGGCACAAGAGTTGTTGCATAGTACCATTTATTCCATCATGTTCATTTGGTACTATTTGGTTTAGTTTCTTGACTTCAGTGATTAGCTTCATACTTCAACATCATTGATCAGCTCTTTATATGTGATATTTTGACATGTACTTTCTTGATTATGATGAAGATGATCCATTATGTATTTTTAGTTCCTTTATACTTGTATGCATATTAGATTTGCTTTTGTACTTAATATGTAGACATGCTTTATTATTTCCGAGCATGGGTATGCCCACCTCAAACAACAATTTCTTTTTGATCTCGTTTGATGGCTTGGTAGGATGAAATATGGTGAACTCCTCCTCGGTCTCGGCATTATTCCTTCTATACACTTAATAATTTCAGCCACCATGCATCCCTTTTGACCTCATATATTAGGGGGCATCTGTCATAGCACCATTTACCACTCTTGGTAGATCTGATGCTCTGATTATGGCCTAGGGCAACCCTTTCTTCCAAACTTGGTCCAAAATCTAAAAAACAGTGTTTTATTCCATATACGCTACTTTTCCCTGTGATAAAAGTGTGTACACGTGGGTCAACAGATACCAAACCCACGAACATATATTAAAACACATAAAAAATTAAATTTCCTTAATCTCAAGCAGTTCATGGGTTTTACTTGTTACTCACCTCCTATTTCCCATGGCCCAATTGTTTCCCAACTAAAAAAACTAATTTGGAGAAGTATAAATAAACCTCCATTGGAAGGCCTTAGGGGAGTAGATATGATATATTGATACTATAGTGATATTATTCTTGATCAAGTTTGACGAATCCCTGTTCCTCCTGCACTCCCCAAAGCTTCAGGAAACGCTTGTTTCCTTGTTATAGATATCCTTCATCTTGCTTGAGATATCCTTGTATTGGTAATGGAGGAAGATTGTTGAAGGTAGGGAAAAGACGGATCCAGAGGATGGTTCTGCCTGGAGCCGGAGAAGGACTCACATCGTATTTCTCCACTTTACTTTTACCTAACTTCAATAAAAGGAATGTTGTTCTGTTTCCAATATTAAATGTGTTTATGCATCAAATTATGTTGTAATTCGTTTATGAATCTTATATTGATGTATAATTAGTCATTCATTTATATGATTTAAGGTTAATATCATGAACATGCTTTATGTTTCTACTATTGTATATGTTCCATTTGAATAATTTTCAGCTTTCAAGAACGTCAGGAGAAGCTGAGGGTTTGCACCCTGCGGGATCTACCCAAACGTAGGACATCCGGGTAAGGACACTCCTACATAGTTCAGTATAATAAAAATTTAGGTTGACTACCTGAGCATTTCTTGTTTTGGTTTGCCATCTGCCTTGTTGGGGTTCTCAACCCAAAGCCCTAGGGTGGTCTCACCCATAACACTTGATCTTCTTCTACAATAATGTTATAGCATTCTAGTTCACATTCTAGCTGCATAGTCCAGTTTGGTTGTTACCATGTTAGCGAAGCCGCATAACCAAAGATATTTTCTCTGACTATATGAGGAGACGAGTCTATGCATGGTAAATAATATTCAAAACTAAATGTTAATATAAACCCTTCAACCAAATCTTCCTAATTTACAATACCATGGCGCAATTCTGTTTATAGGTACCAATTCATAGGAATTGTCTCTAATGTGTGGATAAACCTGTGTACCCATTTCTAGTGGAATCTCTTTCCATAATGTAGTGCATTGGTGAATATGATCCCTAGGGTCAACTTTACCATCATACTTCATCTCTATTTCTGTATATATTGACCCAAACCTGATCCACGTTAATCTTCGACACTGCTGCCAATCTGCTATATTCCTTTTATGTGCACCCCACCATCTAGCAGGAGTAGATCTTAGGGCTACATCCAAAGCTAAAAACCTTTTCTCTTATGGTATTTGTCTTTATTAATTATAAAGGAAAGTGCTTACATTACCCAAACCATCATAGTAAGGAAAATTACATACCTCAGAAGTTATACAACAAAGTGATTTAGTGATCCTTGCACATTGCCTTATAGACACTTCATGTAGCCTATTCTACCAATTTTCCAATTCTTCTTTTGAATCTAAGGTACAAGAGTTGTCGTTATCCCAAATAAATTTTCCATTTGTAGTGGGTTTAATCCATTCCTCTTCTTTGGATGTTAACGGATAGGTATTATGTATATCTGCTGCACAATACTCATCTCTGATAAGCTTTGTATACCTCACCCCTTTTGGTGGATCCAATGGAACAAGGACTCTCATGTTGTCCTTTTCATATACCATTTTCCTTTTCTTTAAGTTTATTATAGCCATATTATCAAATGCCCAATCTAGTCCAGGTAATTCTAGATAAGGGTTTATGTCATCCACAATTTCTATCACTTCAAATTTTGCAATAGTGCGAACTCCTTCAATGTCAACTACCACACCGGATAGTCTTCCTAAGGGTAAGATCTTTTGCTAGTTGGCCATTCTAAAATGAATTGGTGACCATTGTAACTTCAGCTTACCCATCAATTCCCAGGTCTTCTTTGGTAAAAGATTGGCATCATATCCTAAAACTAGAATACCTAATCCACATCATATTCTCTAATCTACGCAATGAGTCTCATTTCTTTTCCAATCCTCTCATGTCGATTTAAATTGTTAACTACACATAACTCACTTTACGGTACTTCTTTATAAGCAGAGGAATCTATCAACTCCTGCAGCACTTCTATAGCCTTATGGTTTCTTAACAACTTCATGCATGTTTATAGGAAAAACTTTAAAATACCTGGATCTATATCTTGTGTCACAATTGATATTATGCCACATTTATCCTTTTGTTTTGGCTACGCACTAGAGCTTGAAGCTCCAACATCCATAAATATTCTCCTCGCCTCCATGAACACTTCGTTTTCCTTCTGAACATCAAAGGAAAGAGCTTTCTCCATGGTCTTTCTTACCCATGTGGCTTCAACTTCCTTCTTTCCATCTACTTTTTCATTTCCACTCGCAACTCCACTCCTTGTTACAATATAATGCAAGGTTCATTAGTCCTTGATTCTACAGTCATCATCTGAATGTGTTTATGTTGGTTGTTGATTTTTATTTTCTTTCATTTTTTCCATAATACCGATAACTCTTCAATTAAATGATCAAATTATTTGCAATAGTTACATGTCATAGTAGGATTATAACAGTCTCTTGCGAAGTGATCTGCCTGGCCAGAGGTACAACAGATAATCTGTCCATGACCTTGACTAGCTCTACCACCTTGACCTCATCCTTGATAGGTGCTTAGACCACCACACTAGCCAATTCCTTCATGTACTTGATTCTTAGATTGCATTCTATATGTGTCAACACCATGATCCATTATCAATTCATAAGCTCAACATTTATTTTCATCATGTCCCACTAATTTAAAGAATTTGAAAAATAAATTCTTTGGACTCTGCACATATTTTTGCAATAAATAGCAATCTTTAGAGCAATGTTCACCTCGAATTATGTATATCTAGCACCATAATATGCATCATACATTCGAAGGATTAGGTGCTCCACTAGCCATGTAATCTCTGAAGAGAGGGAATTTCTATTTAGAATGGCCTTCTGATTTAAACTTTGTACACCACACTCCTTCTCTGACTTCCTTACTTTTCTTCATATCTTGTATCTGCAGAGTCAAATTTTTCAGTTGAGTCTAGATCTGCTACATACTTGTATTGATATCCCCTGTCGCTGAAGCTCTTAATTTCATTTCAAGCTCGAGAGCTTTAACTTGAGTTTCTATCTTCTACTGCATCAAAGGGAAATCTAATATGTGGCAATAGCATAACTATGAACCATTCCTTATCCTACTGTGGAGTTATTTCAAAGCTCACCTAATCCAGTAATATCTTGAATGTTTGATCAAATTCCAAAACAGACTCATCAGACCTCTGTTTGATTTCTTTTAACTCTGTAATATAGTGTGACTCAGATTTTGGATTCTTAAATTCTTTTACCAACATTGTTTTAATGTATGCAAATGATTTGATCTAGTTTCTCAAATAATTCACATACCATGTCAATGCTCTATCACAGAATGTCATGAAAAATTGTGCTTTCTTCATATTTTCATCATGGACCTACTTTGCGGTCCATACTGCTTCGCATAAGAACCAAAATTTCTTTCAATCCTCTGATCCAGTTCCTTTAAACACAAGCAACTTAATATCATCGACTGTGTTCTGTTTCGGAGGGGGAGGGGGAGGGGGATTCATAAGGGGAGGGGGATGAGGTTACGTGGGGTAAGGGGAGTAGGGGGATGGGGAAAGCCAAAATTATCCTAACTATTGCTAGATTCTGGCTTCGATGAAATTTCAAGTTGAAAGGGTGAATACTACAGAGTTACTTCGAGATTATAAAGGGGATTTTCTTCACTTTTGGATTCACTTGACAGGGGGCTGTAGTTTTTCTCTATACAAGTCTTCAGATCTTGACCACGAGATCTCTTCTTAGTGTCTATTCTATATATTTTTCCACTCTGCATTACTCTAGTTTCAAACATAAGTAATCTACTAATTTAACTCCATTCATAGAACTCCCTTTTCACATAAAAACATCTTAATCCAAAGTTTTAAAGATCTCAAGTACTTACCTTAAGGTTCTTTGAAAAACTTTCGTTCATCTTTGCTGTAGGGCATAGTTGACTCTATCGTGAACTTAGTAATAAATCCTCCCAAGATTTTGTCAATCTAGATGTCAACAACTCTTGAAATTCTATTATCAGTGTTCTTTAGTCATTGTATCAATTCAGGAGTCCATTCAAGTTTGTCTCCTTTAAAAAAGTTTTTTCTCTCAGTCAATCTTGAAATCCACTCGTATAGGTCCACATGAAAGGAGTCGAAGAAAATTTCACACCGATCTTCAAGAATATACTTCTATAACCATCTTTTGGATGATAGTCAAGGGTTTCTATTTTCTTGTTTTGCAAATTCTTGTTCCTTCTGTTCTACCCAATCTTGAATTTATTTCTTCAACGGATGCCACATAAACATATCCCTCAAGGAGATCTTGGTCCTGACAATAGAACCATTTATTGGTTTGTTTGGGCTTGACCTAGGTTTGATCCCTTACTGCACACCAACAAATCCCTAAATCGTCGGCCCTTTCAGCAGCGACCTGCAAGTAGATCGTAGTCTTACCTGAAGTGATTATGGAAGGTTGGAGAACCAGTTTTCTACAACCTTTAGGGATATTGTGATGTCATATTTTAACTCTATTTTTGCTTAATACTTTATTCTTTACTTCACGGTGCTAGATTCATCTACCTAACCATGTCATAATAACATTAAACAATATTGTGCAGAAGTAAATTATAACCAAAATACTAAACATAAATCAAAGTTACATAACAATCATACACTAGATATGCCCATAAAAACTACGCTTCTGATATTAATCCTTTGGGATAATGTATAATTCTTCGACCTGTGCACCCAGTTGCAGGTTTCTACATACTCAGCTATAGACTTTAGGCCTCCACACACTCAACTGCAAAGCCTTTTCCCTCAAAATACAAAATACAGAGCTAATTCCTTATGCTCGCAACATATGATCTTCTATTATGTTATACCTTTGAATTACATATTTTCTCTTTATATACTAATTACATAAAAAATATCATGGTCCATATACGATGGTTCTCCTAAAAATAAACAATTATTGCCTAAAACTCATTACAAACAAGAAGGGGCTTCAACCCACCCTGAAGCCCCTAAAGCACCGCGTGGTATATCACTCTACCGTACTGTGCACTCTGCTCCCCAAAATGTGGAGTTTTGAAAAAAACTTTTGGACCAAGTTGGGTTGCACCCAACACTTAGAAAGCCCACTACTTGAGAATTGGCTAACTCAAGAGTTGACATTCAATCTTTGGTCATGCAAAACATATAACACCCTCTCCCAAAACACTTGTGGATAGGCCCTGAATGACCCAACACTGCTGCAAATTTTCGTGCAAACTCAATCCTACAATGTATGGTACAACCAAGCTCTTCTGCATGAAAATAAGTGAATTGTGCAACCTCAACCGATTTGATCCCATCCGTGTCAAATATAGACGGTAAAATACCTTAAATTAAATCTTTTAACCATGTATGTATAATGTGTGACATAAGTTATTAGGCCCCCATAAGACTAGTGTATTCCCTCATTTTTATTAGTGTAGCTCCCTTATTGTTATTCTTGTGCCCCATAGAAGCCCACTATTGTTATTTTTGTGCCCTTACATTATTATTGTTATGTCAGCTCTGATTATATTGTGACCCCTTAGACTCCTATATATAGAAAGGAGGTTTTTTCATTTGAATCATCCAAAAATTGTTCATTTGTGTAATGTAAAGGAGTTTTCCCTATCGAAGAGGTTGATTTTGAAGTCGTTGATCTATGTTTTCTTCTATTTTGTGAGCTGGTTTCATAACATTTGGTATTAGAGATTTGGATTCTAAGGTTTTGTTGCTTCAAATAGGCCATCATGGAATTTTTGCTATAATGTTATTTCTATGAAGTTTCAGAAAATGAAAAAAAAACCATTTTAGATGACATCTTAAAGAACTTCTTGTCCAAGTTTCAGACTATTTCTCGCAAAATTTTTAGAGATATGAACAAAGGAAGTTAAGGTTTCTGCAAGTGCCTAAATTCCATCCCAAACAGGTGACCTTAGGAAAATCAGCATAACTTCTCTCTGAAAATCGGATTGAAATTTAGTAAAAAGGCATAGAAGGAGGACAAATTGTAGTTTGTTTGGTATAGTGTTTAGGCCCAAAGGTTGAAACAGTGACACGTGGCACTTTGTACAATTTTTCTCTACTGAACTAGTGTATAATCAAGTCATTGTGGGAGATTGGGCATAAAAATTTCTTGGAAAATTCAATATTGATCAGAATTATGGGGTGGGAAATCAAACACAGAAGTCTATGACAGGACTAAATTTCAGCCCTTAGAGATCTAAAATTTCAGAGTTAAATCAAATTCAAAATTGAGCTCCTATAAATAAAAACAAAAAATTAAAAGATGTGTAGTCTTTTTTAAAATTTGCATAAGTTTTTCTTGAAAAAATAGTTTGAAGTGATTCAAAGGGAATCACGAAGCATAATTATAATTGACTGGTGCCCCAAGGAAAGAAAATGGAAACACCTAGTAAGCAACCTGAAATATCTTCTATGACTCATGAAGAAGAGGAAGAAATGCAACATGATATATCAAAATTACTAGAACAAGTGCAACAAATTTCACTCTCACAAAAAGCAATAGAAGCTATGATGGATGGTTTGAAGAATGGAATCAGTGAATCAAAATGAAACATTGAAGATTTGAAGAAAGACATGGAAGGTTTGAAGGGAGGTTTGGCAAAGTTGCTACACGAAATGCTTCCTAATGGCAAAAAGGTAGTAGAGGAAACTCGTGATGAGAACAAAATAAATGTTAATCATGATTTCATAGACTGTAATATTGGATTGAAGACCCACCATATTCCAAAGATCGATATGAGGAATTTCGATGGCAAGGATATCGTAACATGGATACTACATATGGAGCAAAATTTTGATCTATGTAATGTGCAAAACAGACAAAACATACGCATTGCATCTTTATATTTAGAATCCAATTAGTTTGTATGGTATCGAGGGCTTTTCTCTTGTAAAAGAATTGTCACTTGGTAAATTTTTACACAGGAAATGATAGCACATTACGAGGATACAAAGAGAAACACCTTCTTTAGCCAATTGATAAATCTCGAACAAAAGGGTTCAATAGTGGAGCACATTGAGGACTTCCAAAAGTTAAGGGTAAACGATATTCCACGGGAGCATATGATTGATGTACTCATAGAGACTCTAAAGGATAACATGAAACGTGAGGTTCTCCTTTGGGAACCTGATTAATTGGTGAAGACATTCAGGTTGGCAAGAAAAGTTGAAAGAAGAATTATGGCAACAATGAAGCCTACCACTCACAACTATAAAGATGAAAGTGTGGTTGCTCCTAGCCTTCCACAACCTACAAGGTTGACACCACAATAATTGGGAAAAAAAAGAGAAAAAGGGATTTGTTACAATTGTGATAGAAAGTACACTAAAGGTCATAAGTGTGCTAAGAAGAAATTATTTTACATCGATTGTGAATAGGAGGAAGAAAAGGAACACGAAATTTCAAAATAATAAGATATACACCAGGAACCAACCCCAAAGAAAAAATAAATGAATTCGACAATATCTTGTAATGATTTGGCGTGAATTACCACTCCTCAAACTCTCAAGATAGAAGGAAATATCAAGAATAAAAAGGTAATATTGTTGATTTATTTGTGTAATAACCATAATTTTATTCATTGTAAGATAGCCAAGGAAATAAATTTCTTCCTATATCCATCCCAAGGTGTCAAGTGATGGCTGCAAATGGAGGAACCATAAATTTCTCAGGAAAGTGTCATAATATCAAGCTATCCATGGGAGAATATGTATTGAATAGTCCAATGCTTTCCATTCCAATGAGTGGCGCCAATGTTGTACTAAGTGTCCAATGGTTACAATATTTGGGTATGATAGCTTTTAATTTTCAAGAACATTTCTTGAATTGTTTTTTTGAAGGAAAGGAATTTGAATTAAGAGGTATCACGGGGAAGCCAAGAAATATAATCAGCTCTAATATCATGACAAATATTCTAAAGAAAGAACAATGAGGCATAATTTCACAATTATGTTCACTTGAGGCTCAAACATCGAAATCATCTATTTGTCCAGCCCTCCAAAAAGTCTTGGACTATCATTCCAAAGTATTTGAGACTCCTAAAGGCCACCCACCTATTTGTGATCATGATCATACTACTCATTTGATTCTAGGAAGTATTCCTCCAAACATCGGGCCTTACAGATATCCTTATGCCCAAAAGAGTGAAATTGAACGTATCATTGCAAAAATGTTAGAGGCTGGTATAATTCAACCTAGTCAAAGTTCTTTCTCTGCTCCAGTGGAATTGGTGCACAAGAAGGATGGATCATGGTGCACGTTTTTGGATTATAGGAAGCTCAACAAGCTCACTATTAAAGATAAATTTCCTATTCCTGTCATTGATGAATTATTGGATGAATTATATGGAAAAATTTATTTCACCAAGTTGGATCTTTGTTCAGGAAATCATCAAATAGGAATGAAGACTCAATATGTTGTGAAAAAAACATTTATAACTCTTAAGGGTCATTACAAATTTTTGGTGATGCCTTTTGGCCTTACTAATGCATCTTCTACATTTTAGGGTTTGATGAATTCCATTTTCAAACCCTTCCTTAGAAAATTTGTGTTAGTATTTTTTGATGATATACTAATCTGCATCAAGTCTTGGAAGGATCATGTTTAACATGTTGATAGGGTGCTCAAGCTATTGGAGGAGAAACACTTATATGCAAAAACCTCCAAATGTTTCTTTGGAGTAAAGGAAGTGGAATATCTAGGTCATATTGTATCTCATGAGGGTGTTAAGGTAGACCCTAACAAAATTAAACCCATTAAAGAATGGAAAATACCCACATCCATAAAGCATCTGTGTGGATTTCTTGGGTTGACAGGGTATTATCGCAAGTTTGTTAATAATTGTGGGAGAATAGTAGCACCTCTAACAACATTACTGAAGAAATATGCATTTTCTTGGACTCCAGGAGTAGTTGAGGCCTTTGAGCATCTTAAAGAGGCAATGTGCCAAGCACTGGTCTTAGCTATGCCAGACTTCACAAAAACTTTTATTGTGGAATGTGATTCCTCAAGAAATGGAATTGGTGTTGTTTTAATGCAAGAAGGAGGACCCATTTCTTTTGAAAGTCGTCCAATCATAGGAAAGTATTTACATAAAGCTATTTATGAGAAAGAAATGTTGGCAATGCTACATGCACTTAAGAAATGTTGACCTTACCTAATGGGAAGGAACTTCAAGGTAAAAATAGATCATGATAGTCTTAAATACTTTTTAGAACAAAGATTATCTTCAGAAGAGCACAAAATGGGTCAAAAATATGTTGGGTTATGAATTTGAAATTATCTACAAAAAAGGGAAGAAAAATGTTTTTGTAGATGCACTCTCAATAAATGATGAAGATGTGGAAAAATTTCTTTGTTCCATTTATATTATCCAACTAGATTGGATAACTGAAGCAAGAGATGAAGGGAAGAATGACGAAGAAATGTGGGCACTCATTCAAACGTTACAACAAGATCCTAGTACATATGGGACATTCAGCTGGAATAATGATTCATTATGGTACAAAGATCTCTTGTACCTTTGTAAGAATTCCCAACTCAAACAAAAGATTCTTCAGGAATTGCACACCTCTCCCTTAGGAGGGCACTTAGGATTTTTAAAAACTTACCACAGGGTTAAGAAGGATTTTCTTTTGGGATGGCCTTAAATATGATATTCAAAAGTTTGTGGCGGAATATTTGGTTTGCCAATAAAATAAAGTTGAGACAATTAAGACCCTGGGTCTATTACAACCTTTATCTATTCCAAGTCAATGTTGGGAGGAGGTTTCAATGGATTTTATCACAAGTTTACCCAAGTCCAAAGGAAAGAGTGTCATCATGGTGGTAGTTGATAGAATTACCAAGTATGCATGCTTTTGTGCATTATCTCATCCATTTAAAGCTAGTATAGTTGCTACCACATTTATGGAAACAGTTCAAAAGCTACATGGAAACCCAAATATTATTGTAAGCATCGGAGATCGTATTTTCACTGGAAATTTTTGGACGAAATTATTTTCTTTTCTGGGTAATCAATTAGCTCATAGCTCATCTTATCATCCTTAATCTGATGGAAAAACTGAGGTAGTGAACAAATGTTTGGAAGGATATCTTTGTTTCTTTATATCTTATAAACAAACACAATGGGTCAAGTGGTTACCTCTGGCTGAATGGTGGTATAACACTTCCTTCCATACTGCAACAAAAATGACCCCATTTATGGCACTTATGGATATTATCCACCATCCATCACATCATCCTTACGTGAAAATTCTCTGGTTAAAGCAACGGAATATCACTTCGAGCATTAAAAACAAGTTCTCCAACTCTTAAAGGATAACCTCACTTTGGCGCAGAATAGAATGAAACAACAGGCTAATCAACATCGTAATGAAAGACATTTTGATGTAGGTGACCAGGTATTTTTACGGCTACAACCATGAAAACAAATGTTGCTCGAGCAAGCTAAGAAGGATAATAAATTATCACCAAAGTATTATGGTCCTTATAAGTGTTGCAAAATATTGGTACTATGGCATACAAATTGGAGCTTCCTACATCTTCCCGAGTGCACCCAGTTTTCTATTTTTCATCCTTAAATAAGGTTATAGGTGAGAATATCATAGTTCAAACAATATTGCCAGAACTGGATGAGGAAGGAAATATCATATTGGAACCTGAAGTAGTCATGGAAACAATAACTCAACAACTACAAAATCAATCAATTTCAGAGTATTTGATCAAGTGGAAGAACTTACTTGTGAAAGATTCCACATGGGAGGATGAAAATTTTATGCAGAAGCATCCAGAACTACTCAAGCGTTGAGGACAACACTCTTTTTTAAGGGGAGAGGAATGTTAGGTCCCTATAATAGTAGTGTATTCCCTCATTTTTATTAGTGTAGACCCTTTATTTTTATTGTTGTGCCCTTACATTATTATTGTTATGTTGGCTCTGGTTATATTGTGACCCCTTAGACTCCTATATATAGAAAGGAGGTTTTGTCATTTGAATCATCCAAGGATTGTTCATTTGTGTAATGTAAAGGAGTTTCCCCCTTGAAGAGGTTGATTTTGAAGTCGTTGATCTATTGTTTCTTCTATTTTGTGAGTTGGTTGCATAACATAAATTTATGTCAACCAATGAGCAAATGATATAGTGGTCAATCCATGAAAGTAAATGTGTTCCCTTACAATGCCAGTGAGTGATGAATCCACTAATTAAAGATGAGGGGTTACAGTGAACACTGAAATTGGTGGCCCAATCGTTCAATACACATGATTCACTGAGAGAGAGTTGGTGACCCTCGGCCCTCACAATCCATCTTGCTTGGATGTTACGCCCAGACTTTGGCCCATGAATCATGGTCCCCGTGATCACCACGTATTCGGCCCACAATCCAATATGAAAACCCTTCAATAAATAATTTGGAAAAGGTAGTGTTATCCCTTCTTCTGCAACGAAGAAAATTTCTCTCTTAATCAAAATAGAACCAGCTAGGGTGATACTGTATATCACCGAAAATGGAGATGCTAGATAGAGAGAATGAATCCGATTGAAGTTCCCTACACAAAACCCTCAGGCTGACAAGATGCACGGTTCTAATACCACTATAAGATCCAAAACCTTAACAATTTTAACAAATTTAGCACACCATAAGGGATTTATAACTGCAACCACTTTATTTAATTAATTACTGCAAATAACACTGATCCTAGAATAATTAACACAAGAAACTCTTTCCAATGACATGTAAGGTTGCTCATCAAATGAGAAATCACAACATTGGAGAACAATTGTAGACCCTGGATGGGTCCACCAAACAAGCTACTCGCATAGGATTTTTGTCCCTAGTATCAAACTAGAACTAGCCTTGCCAAGTTCTCAACAAAGACAGTAGATGGATAACTCAGGATGATCACATTGTTAGGCTCCTACTCCCTTTTGTAAACTTGATAGAATCTCTATAGATTATATTTATTATTTTCCTTCAAGAAATAAAAGAAAATACCATGAGCGAATGCCATGAGAAAATACCATAAACAAATTCCGTCCACTTTAACCATATCCAAAAAAAAATACATTTTTCATATTCTTTCATAAAAATCAATCCTAAATCAACCAAAAAAAACAAATGATTTCCCGTCCAATTAAACTATCCATGTGATATAAATTTTACTTTTACCAACATTATGTTGTTGGAAGTCTTGAATCATTACTATGTTATGTAAGACACCTCACATTTTTATCGTCACTATACTTCATGACATTATATTGGAATTATTCATGATTGACCGTGACATAAATTGAAAGCATCATATTAGTATCATACATGAAATATTCACATTTTATTCTTACACATGGACACAATTGAAGTAGTTTAATCGTTTTATTTTCTAAACCTATATTATTAAATTAATTTAATTAGTGTTTTAAAAAATAAATTATATTTAATTAATATAATTAATTATATTTAGTTAATTATTTTATTATTTTAAATTATATATTTATTTTAAAGTCAATTGAATCAAATGAGATCTTAAAAATCAAAATATAGACTTACATTGAAATTAAAATTTAGAGAATTTTAGAGGGGTGATTATGTATAAGTATATTTTATTGAATTATTATAGATTTATTTTAAGTATGGATCTAATATGAATCAAGATGGATCTAATTTCTTCGTATGATTTTTTTTATGAGAAGAGATTATATAAATGTTTCGTACAGGTATTTAATTTTTTTAAATTTTTAGATTTTAAATTTTAAATTTTTATTTTCGCTGACACAAGCAAAATTTCAATTTTCATTATAGATAGACAAGGTTACACATCATATTGGACTATATAATGAGCTTCTCAACTCAATCACGCCAATAAATCCAATACATTGAAAAACAATAAAAAAATATATCATCAAAGTAGATATAGAATTCAAAGAAATACAAGACAGTCATGTATTACTATATTTTATTGAACCAGAGGATCTAGTGGACCGAATAGTGTTACAAATATCGTAGTCCCATAATCTAATTTAGGAATAGCATAACCCCATAACCTCATTGTTAATCTTAATTGGTCCATAACCACCAATAAAAGTATAAGTTTTAAAGACAAGTTTTAGTGGATGTTTTTTATAACTCATGTTTGATGTTTTTAGTGGAGGTTTAATAGTTTGGTATTGGTTTTAGGGGAGGTTTTACATTGAAATTTTAAAAGATTTGTGAATACCCATTTTACACTTTCATTTTAAAGGTTTTATATTTTAGGTTTTAAAAAGATGCAGGAAGTTTAATACTTTAATATCGGTTTTATAATTAAGATAATAGCAACCCATTTTACACTTTCATTTTAAAAGTTTTATATTACGTTTTAAAAAGATGTAGGAAGTTTAACGCTTTAATATTGATAATTAAGAAAATAACCACTAATTTGAGATTTTAGTAAATATTTTTTTTGTTAGTGTATCATATATAACGTTTTTACAATGTATTTGTACATCTTATATAATCTAAATTATTAATTCGTTCATATATTATTAATTATCAATTTAATATGTCTTTTTGCACAATGTGAAATCTCAATAATAATGACAATGGTAATTGTATTAATGAAGATAATGATGTGAAATCTCAATAATAATATTGACAATGTTAATTGTATTAATGAAGATAATGATGTTAATGTTGTGATAAAAGAATATCAATACATTTAGTACATAGGAATAAATATTAGAGATTCATTCATTATTCATGTATTAATTATCATCATCCATATTTATATGTTATAAATTGTATCAATATTTTCATACATAAGAAGGGAATCAATATGTACAACTAGTATTTGCACATTATGGTGCAAAGGAACACTAACGACGTCAAACAGTGGGGGAGAGACACTTGTTCAAGATATGGAATTGTGGGACACTTGTTCAATATTCTATCAAGGATGACGAATATGAACAGTGTCATGAGGATAAACCTCACAATAGAAAACTCCTTCGGCATAAAGATGTAACACACGTTGATTTCTTATAAAATCTCGTGCAAATAAATGCTTATCTATTGAACATGAATGTATACCTACAAGGCATGCAAAGGAAAATATATAAAACAAAATAACAACAATACACATTCAATAGAGAATGAGACTTAGTAAAAAACCAATAAAGAATGAATATTTAATACATAGTAGAATTTATACAACTAATTTTGTAGAATTATATTGAAACCAATGGCTTTTTTTCAATCCTTATTGCATTCGTAACGCAAACTCTTAGGGCCTATGGAATACATACATTAACCCATAACTATAGGAAGCCAAGAACTAAAGGTTCAAAAGCACCAATTACATGAGGCTGCCAAGTATTTAAGGTATGAGGCTAGAGCTATTCAATTCCCAAGTCATTTAATTACTTAGCTAATCCCAAACGTGTATATAATTTATCACACATTTATATCATTTTTATTCGCCTTCGAAGGTGCCTATTGTAACTCAATATTCAAGTTTTAATATTCAAAGTCAAATTGAAAAATTAAACCATGTGGATGAAATCTATGTTCTTATATTGCAAGTTGTGTTTAGATTAGGAACAACCATTATATTGAAAAATGCAATAAGAAATTCTCAATTTGATTTTTCCTTGACTAAATTGAGAAAATTAAAATTTCCAAATTAGTATACAACTTGGATGATGTTAACTTGTGTGACATATCTTGTGTTACCCAATTTACTCAGTAAATTCAAGTTGGAGGAGTTAGAGTTTGGTTCTACATGTGTGATTGGTAATTTTTAGCAATCAAGGTCAGTTATCTCAAGTTGTTTTTAGCTAAACTAGTTCCATTTTTTGGAGGAACTAGTGGAAGGTTAGTTAAGAAATGGGACTTTAGTCAAAGCCAATAATCATCTAATTGAATTATCAATCAGCCCAAAATAGCTAGTTCATGCAGAAAATTCAAGTTTCGTAGTTGAGGTGGAGATTCCAAGGCAGTGTAATATCAGTTGTAGACTAGTCTTCTGTGTAGAAGTGTTGTAGGAAATTATATGATCAACCTAAGGAATTGCGCAATTAAATTTGAGTATTTTACTATATAATAGGGGCATAATTCCTCAAGGTACAATGCAAGGAAATAGGATCTCAAGTTGAGGAAAATTTTTACTAAGTTTGGGTTGAGGCCTTGAGTGAGTAGAGAGATAATTTATGCACTTACAAGGTGTGCTCAGCTGAGACAATAAATTGTAATACATCTCTATGCATTTTATGAATGCATGTAGGCATTAGGGCTTTTAGCAAATTTATTTCCCTAGATAACAATACTTGTTGCGTGTGTGTTATTTCTTCTTGCATGTTTGAGATTTTTGTTCTAAATTGTAAATTAATGTCTGTAGAGTAGAAGAGTAGGTTTGTGTCTTGTGATTTTCATAAAAAATTCATGAGTATTTGAAAATATACAACCTAATTTATACATGGCATCAAAGCTGGATCCACATTAGAGAAAAAAAATCAATGATGTTACTTAGAGGTTCAAATTTGAAGATCGATGTAGCAAGATTTCTTCAGAGTTGAGAAGATGGCCTTTAATGGACAAAGGCTAGAGTATGCCTTGGAAAGAACCTAAAAATTTGTTTGATGGAAGGATCACATGGAGGTAGTATTAGATGACAATGGATTACTCATATATGTCAAGACATATATTCCAAGACCGCCAACAACTAATTTCCAGGAACTTACAAAGTGGAAGAAAGATGTAGTCAAGGCAAGGAAAATAATCTTGGAGGGAGTACAAGATCATATTTTCTCGAATCTCCATGGAAAAGAAAATATGTTTGCAATGTGGAAAGCACTAATAGAATTGTTTGAGAATAGTAGTGACTACCAGAAGTTGCGCCCATGGATAAAATTCGAAGTATCAAGATGCAAAAGAATGACACTATATCACAATATCTGAGTAGGTTCACACAATGTCATGATGAACTAGGCAGGGTTAGTGTTACTTTCCCTGAATATGAATTGGTAAGCCTGTCCCTTCTTGGCTTTCCCAAGAGTTGGCATGGATATCAAGATTCGGTGAACGAGAGGGACAAACTACTGAATTGGGAGTGCTTATGGTCTAATTTGGTATAGGAGGAAATAAGGTAGAATATTAGAGATGGGACTTCATCCAAGGGTGAGGATGAAGAAAACTTTGCATTGGATGGAAAGGAAAAGAAGGGAAAAGGGAAGAAATCCCAATTAAAACATAAATCCAATGAAGGGGGAAAGAATAAATACCTGTCAAAATTTAAGTGCTTCCATTGTCATGAATTTGGGCACTATGCCATGAAGTGTCCACACAAGAAGGAAAGCAAGAAGACCTCAGGAGGAGTAGCAGGTGAAGCATTGGCTTCACAATTCAAGCTTGACTTTACCCTCGTTGCATGCATGGATAGTACAATGGTGGGGAGTGTGTGGTACTTGAACTCTGGTGCATTGTTCCACATTACAGGGCGTAGATTCTTTTTTAGTAGATGCACATTGAGATGGGGGATGGCGAAAGGTATAACATGATGGGATTGCTATAGTCACCTTTCAGAGGGAGTTGAGCTCCCCCCTTTAGCTCAAGGATGTCATGTTTGTTCTGTGCTTAAATAAAAATATCATCTCTATTGCAGTTTTGGAAGACTATGGTTGTGATGTGATGTTCAGCAAAGGAAATGAATTCATGAGACAAATAGCCACAAGACAAGTGAAGTAAATTGAGGTTCGTGTGAAGAACCTGTACAAGCTAGATGTGGATGATTGTGTTGTATTGAGCACAAAGGTGGAGAAGATCTAGAGTCGTGATGTCGGTGAACTTTGGCATAGAATACTTGGCCATTTGCATCATGGCACTTTGAAGATCATGCATAAGATAACCACACGCCTCCCTAAAGAAGCACTTGAGTAGCAAGATGTATGCAAAGGATTACTATGGGGAAGTACACAAAATCCACATTCCATGATTAGAACAACAAAGCACATGCAATCCTCGAAAGGATCCACTCTAATTTATGTGAACCTTTCTTGACAACCTTCACTACAAGGCACAAATATTTTGTCATTTTCATTGATGAATTATCATAGAAGTGTTGTATCTTCTTCATGTGGAAGAAGGATGATACATTCTCCAAGTTCGTAAAATTCAAGGTAATAGTTGAGAGAGAAATGGGAAAGAAGGTTCAGGCTCTCAAGAGTGATAATGGAGGTGAGTACGTGTCAAATGAACTTAAAAAATTTTGTGCAAAAGAACACATTCGACGAGAGTTGATAGCACCCCACAACTCACAGTAGAATGGGATGGTTGAGAGAAAGAACCATACCGTTGTGCGAGAAGTGAGGTTGATGTTGGATGATCAATGCCTACCTATGAATTTGTGGGTTGAGGCATGAAACACAATAGTCTATTTGCATAACTGGAGTCCTCATCAGATGCTAGGCATGATTACAATATGGGAGGCTTTCTTAGGGAGAAAGTTGGATGTGTTGCACTTTAGTATTTTTGGAGCCTCTTTTTACTACCATGTCTCCAAATAATCGAGGAAGAAGCTAGAGCCGACATCACAATTGGGAGTATTTGTGGCTTACGAAGAAGCTTCCCACAACTGCCATGTGTATTTTTCATCCCTCAAAATGACAGCCATGTGAATAGATGTAAAATTTTATGAGGAGAAAGTGATGCGGTGATATCGTGAGAGGGAGCTTAAGATCCCACCAAAAGAGATTATTTTAGCTCCAAATAAGGAGCCTCAAGAATTTGTGGAGCAACCACAAATTGAAGAGTAGAGAGTGGATACAACCACTTAAGCAGAACCATCTAGAGAAGGTAGGAAAACAACAAGGGAAGCTGAGATACCTGTGTAGGATGAGAGGGAGAATGTGGGTGCTCCTTAAAACCAATGAGGTAGAGAAGGTCACTAGATTGGTACACTGAATACATGGCTCTAATAACTGAGCTTGTAGAGACTAGTCCATTCTCTTCCTAGGAAGCAATGGAGAAACCTGTATGGGTTGATGAAATGATGGAGAAATACGAATGCGTTGTAAATAACAATGTTTGGGAAGTGATCCCAAGACCTTTAGACAAACTGATTGTGGTTTCGCAATGGATCTTCAAGGTAAGGCATGCAACAAACAAAGGCATAGAAAAGTACAAGGTCAAATTTGTGGGCAAGGGGTACTCTCAGGTTGAGGGGATTGACTATGAGGAGACCTTTTCTCTTATAGCAATGTACTCATCCATTAGATTAATTCTTGCTCTGGCTCCACAAATGGAGTGGAAGATCCACCAAATGGAGGTAAAAACAACATTCATCAATGGCTTTATTGAGGAGGAGGTATATATCAAGAAACCAGAAGGCTTCAAGAATTTTGATCAGGATTCTCATGTGCGCAGACTCAAGTGAGAATTGTACAGTCTTAACAAAGCACTGCATGCTTGGTACACCAAGATCAATAACTACCTCACCAATTTCGGCTTCACCAAAATTGAAGCAGATGCAAACCTCTATCATATATTAGTAGAAGGTAAATTATTGATTATTGTCTTACATGTTGACGATCTTATTTTAATTAGGGATGAGCAACTGATCAGATCTTGAAATAGTGTTTGAAATGAAGGACATGGATCATATGCACTACTTCCTTAGATTGGAAGTATGGAAAGGCGATGGGGAACTATTTGTCTCTCAGGGAAAGTATGCTAATGAAATACTTCAGAGGTTTTGCATGGATAGTCGCGAACCCATGGAGACACCTCTAGAGACCAAATAGAGGAAAGAGAATGTCACTTTAGGTGAGGAAGTGGATGCTAATGTTTACTTGCAGTTGGTGGGTTCACTATCCTATGAACACATGACCAAATATGTTCTATTCAGTCAACCAGCTAACTTGAGTTATGGTTATGCCAACCAAGTTATTTTGGAAAGAAACTAAGCATGTTATACAATACCTTAGAGGCACTACCTAGTTTGGACTATGGTATAAATAGAAAGATGGAGTGAAGCTATGTGTCTTCATAGATGAATATTTGAAAGGGAGTCGATTAGACCAAAAGAGTACATCAAGTGGAATTCGAGTGTTGGGTCTACAACGGTTTCTTGGTATAGCAGGAAGCAAAGATCTGTGGTACTAAGTTTGGCAAAAGAAAAATACATAGGTGCCAATCAAGTAGCATGTTAGGTGATCTGGATGAGAAAGATACTTACTGGATTGTTTGGTTAGATGACAGATCCAACCATGATCTACTGTGATAATCATAGTTGCATCAATCTCCCTAAAAATCTTTTTTTCATGATCAATTGGAAATCATATAGATATTTGGTATCACCATTTACGAGATTGTGTGCAGAGGTGGATAATGTTGTTGCATTGTATTTCGACAAAGGAACAAGATGTTGACATTTTGACAAAGGACTTGTCATGAGGGAGTTTTAAGTTCCATAGGAACAGGATGGTGTGGTTGATAATCCCTTTATTTCTAAGAGGGAATGTTGAAAAATGTAGCAAGACATTTTCAATTTGATTTTTCCTTGATTAAATTGAGAAAATTCAAATTTCCACATCAATAGACAACTCGGATGATGTTAAATTGTGTGACATGTATTGTGTCACCCAATTTACTCAATAAAGTCAAGTTGGAGGAGTTAGAGATCATTTTTGCATGTGTGATTGCTAATTTATAAAAATCAAGGTTAGTTATCTCAGGTTGTTTTCAATTAAACTAGTTCCAACTTTTGGAGGAATTAGTGAAAGGTTAGTTGAGCAGTGGGACTTTAGTAAAACTTAGTAATCATCTAGGTAACTAATCAATTAGCCCAAAATAGCTAGTGCATGCAAAGAATTCGAGTTATCTAGTTGAGGTGGAGATTCCAATGCAATGTAACATTAGTTGGAGACTAATCTTGAGTGTACATGTGTTGCATGCAGTTAGATGACCGGCCTAAGGAATTGCACAATTCAATTTGAGGAGTTTCCTAAATAATAGGGGCCTCTTTCCTCGAGAAAAAACACAAGGAAACAAGAGATCAACCAAGGTAAAATTTGACTAAGTCTAGATTAGAGGCCTTTAGTGAGTAGAGAGATAGGTTATGCGCTTGCAGGGTGTGGTCCGGTGAGCAAAGAAATTGTAATACATCTTTATTCATTTGATTATTGCAAGCAGGCATTAGGTTTTTTAGTAGATTTCTTTCCCCAAATAAAAATTCTTGTTGCATGTGTGTTATTTATTCTTGCATGTCTAAGATTTTTGTTCTAAATTGTATATTAATGTCCGCAAAGAATTAGAGTAGGTTTGTGTCTTGCGATTTTGATTAAAAATTCATGAGTAGTTACAAATCTACAACCTAATTTCTACACATTAAACTACTTAATTTTGATGAAATTTGGAAGCAAGGTGTAGGAATATTCATTTACAATGTATACAAATTTCAAACTCAACTCCAATTATTGATGACATGCTATCCATATATATCCATCTTAATTCCAGATCTACCAAGCATTGAGAGGGATCAAGTCTATCAATATGCAAACCTATTTTTACGTGTGAAATTTAAGGAAATGTTTGCATCTTGAAATATTTGATTCCTCTTGGATCTTTGTAAATCCATTGTTAAGATGAAACTATGTTGGTTTTGACAACACGCTAATAAAATGTTTTAACTATAATTTTATTTGTTTATTTTATTTGAATTTTTTATTTCATACTCTACACATTAAAATGTTAATACATGCTCCATTATATTTTGAAATAGAAATGTGCATGTGTAATTTGAATTATTTTGTTGTTAATAATTTTTAAAATTTTACATGCTATCTTTTCATTAAACATTGAGCATATTACAAATCTCCCTCCTACCTTGAATTAGAAAGAACATATTAATGGAATAATATCCATATTAAACAAATTTTTTATATTAATATTT
>APFE030906418.1:128869-145987 GCA_000404065.3 Pinus taeda | reverse complement strand
TTATATTAATATTTTTAGTATTTTGTAGATAGCTTATATAAAGTTTATATAACATTATGTTATTTAATATGGACATTAAAATATTTTATTTATGATTAAAAACATTGTTATTAATATATTTTTGTTTTAAATATTACAAGTCAATTGAACATAAAATGAATTACACAACTTCATCTAATATCAATAATATCATTTTTGCATGTTATATTTCAACTCCATATTAAATGGTGAATGAATTACATATCTCCCTAGGTAATTTTTTTTTTTTCTTTCAATTACTTTATCTCTATATAAAGTTGCTGTAAAATTAAGGTGGAAAACTAAGTATTTTATTTACAACCGATGCTACTTTTTTCGTTATGTAATATGGACATTAAAATATTTTATTTATGATTAAAAACATTGTTATTAATATATTTTTGCTTTAAATATTACAAATCAATTGAACATAAAATGAATTACACAACTTCATCTAATATCAATAATATCATTTTTGCATGTTATATTTCAACTCCATATTAAATGGTGAATGAATTACATATCTCCCTAGGTAAATTATTTTTTTTTTCTTTCAATTACTTTATCTCTATATAAAGTTGCTGTAAAATTAAGGTGGAAAACTAAGTATTTTATTTACAATCGATGCTACTTTTTTTGTTATTACTATTTTTTTAATTTGTTAATGTAAGTATTCTATTATTAATTTTAAATGTAACATTATGTGACAACATCCCTCATATTGGGAATTATAGTGCCACTCGGTGCAATCAAAATATTAAACTCTTAGTACTATATAAACTATGAAATTTCTAGGTGCTAGTCTTAGAAATTAAATTATAGAGCAATGGAACACATAAAATCACAAAACAAAAGAGACATTGATATACGTGGTTCACCCAATTTATGCTACGTCCATGGAGAAATAGCCAGCCCTTCCTTTATGTCATCTAGGAAATGAAAGGATGCCACCTACAACAAATCCGTTGTAAGCTCCTCTTCACTCTCACATAGTCTCCTCTCTTTTTCTCACACACAGAATAATGCACAAATACAATACAATTCCCTCATATAAATTGATGGTTTCCTTCTATGGAAAAAATCCCTAAAATAACAAAAATTTAATCATCAAATCTTATGCGTAATGAACGTTCGACATTGACTATGAAATTACAATATTTTACAAGGCAATTTTCATCTAAATTTTTATTTCAGAGACGCTTCCCCTAAAACCCTTCTCGGGGGGGGGCGGGGTTTCTAAATAATCACTACCCCACCTGTTAATGAATATGATCCAAATGCGACTGAAACAAGACCTTTGAATTAGAAAGACAATGAAGCTCCACACCCAACAACTAGCTTTAAACATGTGTAGTTCTAAATTTCAATATTTTCACATTAACCTTTGTGGGAAGGTGGAGGTATGGGTCTTCAATAGCATATCCAAATTTCAAACTCTAACTCCAAATGAAGAGAGAGAATTAATCATAATATCAAACCCCTATTGTTACTAAGAATTGGGAAAAACATGAAATAAAATTTAAAAGAGCTGAAAATCTATTTGGATGTGTAAGATTTCCACATGGATGCTCTTGCATCAAAATCCCCTACTCAAAAATAAGGGATCATATCTCTCACAAGGTTTTTCATGAATAAAAAACCATAGACTATATGAAATTTTCTTTTCTTTTTCTTCCACTCTTGTTATTGTTCATTATCTGCATGTACCTTGCATTCATTTTTTACTCACTATTTCATGAACAACTTCCTCAATGATTATTTATCTTTCCTCAAATTTTACATAGTAACCGTTACGTCTTCATATTCATGCAACCTATGTTCATCATTCCTCATTTTCTTTTAAATTCAATCTTAATAATACTTTCTCTAAGAAATTGTCTTAATGCCACATACTTCCATGCTTCATGGAAAAAAAATCTAGCATGAATTATCTTCTTAATCTACATTGGCACATGGATGTTTTCCTCTTTTATACATTCTTATTCAAAGGGACCTTCCACTTCATATCCATACCTTTTGATTGAGTTCATGATCTCATTTTTAACTAATCTTAGTACCTCCTGATACTCCCTCCTATTTTTGATCGCCAATCCTTTAAATTTTCTACCATATTTCAATATTGTGACCAACACCACTAATTGTATCTTATCTTCACTTTGATTCTGAACATCTTAAAAAATATGGACTTTACAAGTGAATACCAACTCGAAATCTAGTTTATCTATGTTTATGAAAGAAACAAATTAGTCTTTCTCACATAATCTAGGCACTACATCTCCATTGATGACTTTATTCAAGAAGACCACAATTTTTTGTTCAACAACTACTTTAAAGTCATATTTTCTAGTTCCAGTCTTTCTTTTAACTCATCCATTTCATAAAATGTCTATACTATTATCCTCTATTTTAATGTCTACCCTAGACATACTCTACCTCATGATGTCAGTAAACAATTAGTGATCCATATCTCTTGAACTACTGAAATTAACCAAGATCTTTTACTTATGTGATGTTAGTAGAATTGCATGAGAAGAAACATGTTCATACTATAAAGAAGATGAGACATAACGAAAGTCATCAAATGAAAGTACATATACACATTGATAACGGAGTTCACCTAGTGTGGGTTACATCTTTGGGCCCTAGTGTGAAGAGTGGGGAGGCCGCTTCATTAAATGTTGCAAGATGATGACGAGTACATAATACATTCTTTTTCATTACAAGGATAAATACCCTCAACCAGAGTGGCATGTCTCTCCACGAGACATTCTCATGAAATCTCACTCATATGGGAAAATTCCCTCAACAATACTGGCATGTATCTCCACGAGACGTCCTCCTATAGGAACTATCACTCAAATGGGCCATCCTTAAACATCACAAACTAATAAAATATCACATGATGTGGCATAAAAGTATCCCTCAACATAATGGTAATCAGGGATCTCATCAACAAAAACATCATCTCAAAAAATCAAAAGAAAAGCAGGGCATAACACATAATAGACTTTTATTGTTCATCCATTCTAAGCCCTCTTTGAATTCTAAGCATCTTTGGAGCCACCTGGATCATTCCTACCACTGAGGATCTTTTGGTCCTCCAAAAGCATGAACCTAATATACAACTTTTGTGTTACAATATCTACACCACAAGTGTTTTGACAGGTCACACTTCCTTCTCCTTCAGCTCACTATTTGGAGCGCTAAGCGATGACTCGACACCTACAACCTCTGCAAACCTGTAATACATATTTACAAAGTACATGCTCAATTACATGACCAACCATGACCCATGAATCCCCACACTTTCTAGGAGTTTATAAGTCACACTCTTTGGTGAAGTTTACATCAGGATATAAATCAAGCCCCAACTATAAATAAAAGGTCAAAACATCATCACTACTTTGATAAGCGGTGGAAAACACATCATCAATTTTACAATTATATCGCAACACATGACTTACAAAATGCATCCATGACAAGCTACCATGTCTAGTATAACCATCTCTTACACAACAAAGTGAACCACTAAGAGCATGCCAAGGTTTGTTGTCAAACATCTTCACCCGTTGGTTTCTACATGGGTGCGTTTTCCTTAAGATGCTGCTCTGGATGGAGCCTCCAACATGTGGCTTTTTGATGACCAGCTCTGTTACAATGACTGCAAAAATTATTCTTCCTCCAAACCTACTTAACAAGCTTCCTTGATGTGGAGAAGGCCTTTCATGCATCATCCTCTTTCTTGTTGCCATTCCCTTCTAGCACTCAACAACTATATGGTTATGTAAACAAAAAAAACTACATATCTTTCTATGCCATGATTTATGTTCATCATTAACATGCTTGTAATAAAAATGAACTTTAGAGTACTGAGAGTTGTTATACCTCTCTCGACCATCTCTAGTGCAATTTTGGTGATGAGAGCTTCCCTTATCTCTCCCTTTGATATGTGCACTATCGTGGGAGGATGGTGATGTGTCCCCATCATCTTCTTTCCTTGATGGTTTCGACAATGTCTTGGAAATTTCTGACACATTTGAGAACTCTCCTTAAATGTATTCCAAACCTACAAATTGAGGTCTTTATACAACCTCCAATGATTGAGTCATCCCTTGGCCATTAACACCAAGTTCTCCTCCTTTATGCCCCATCTCAGTAATGAGTCTCATTCTAGTTCCTGAAATGGGTACCTCCACGTTTCCAACATAAATAGTGTCATGTAAAAATGAAACTGAAGAACGATCAACATTATTTACCTCAACTCTTGATTATGAAATAGGTGATTATGGCTTCGCTAAGCCTTCATCGCACTTCAATTTTTCCAAGGCCTCTTCCACGGCTTGTAACTAAAGCCACAATCTTTGCTTCTCCTCTTTCTCTTCTCATAGAAGTATCCTCAATTCAACATTCTCTTCTTAAAGGCTCTAATTGATCTCTTCATTTGAATGAGGAGAAGATGATGAAGAAGATGAATTGTCAATGGAAGATGAATATGGAGTATCTTCCTTTGCTTTTTCTTTCTTGCATTCCTCTCTTTCCATCTTCTCCTCATAATTTGCATACATTATATCCACCATGCATGCCATATTTATTAGGTCCTCATAAATATTTAGGTTTTTCTCCATTTCCCTTCTTGTTACACGTTCAATCATTCACACTCACAATTTCAATCAACAAGAAGAATGTTCTTATACCAAACTTGATATGGATCTCTTTAGCTACTGGAATTAACCAAGATCTTTTATTTCTATGATGTGAGAAAATTTGCATGAAAATCCACATGTGCATACTATAAATAAGATGATACATAATGACAATCATCAAATCAAAACACAAAAACATTGATAACGAAGTTCACCGAGTGTGGGTTACGTCTCCAGGCCCTGGTGTCAAGAGTGGGGAGGTCGCTTCATTAAATGTTGCAATATGATGATGAGTACATAGTACATTCTTTGTCATTAAAAGGATAAATACCCTCAACCAGACTAGCATGTCTCTCCACGAGATGTTCTCAGCAAATATCACTCATATGGGAAAATTCCCTCAACCAAAGTGGCATGTCTCTCCATGAGACATCCTCCTATATGAACTCTCACTCAAATGAGCGCTCCTTTATCATGACAATCTAATAAAATATCACATGATTTTGCATACAAGTATCTCTCAACATAATGGTAATCATGGATCTCATCAACGAAAACATCATCTTAGAAAATTGAAAGAAAAACATGGCATAACTACATCATATACCTCTGCTTTCGAGGATGGATGGAAAATTCAAAGCTTAGCTGGCAAAATGGATTGCACCATTGAATTCATGGTGCAAAATCATGTCAAACGACTATAGCATTTGCCTCTTTCTGACACCGTCAAATTATGGACCCTCGGGAATCTTAAAGATTTCCTAAATGATTCCTTTCTAAATATGGCCAAACAATCCACTACTTGGAACAGTATTCTAAGCACACCACAAAGCTCACTATGAAATTTTGTGAAAAATGACTATAAATCTGGCATCATTTTTCCTCTCTCAAAAAATCAACCTTCAAGGGAATCACTTAGATTCTGCAAGGTTCTGCAAATATTCCTTGCTACTGGACACCTAAATTTATACTACTTAGATGAGGAAATAGACCACATCATCATGTCCTAGTGAAATTCAGGTTCTTTTGAGTACAAAGTTGACATGTTTTTGTCACTATGAAAAATCACCCCCAAGGAAATCTTTTAGATTCCTCACTACATCTGGGAATATTTTGTAGCATGTTTCAGGGAATATTCCCCTAGAATAGTTGTCCTCAAAAAATGTGTTGGCTCCTACTTCCCCACTCTCGTCCTGGTTCCACCACCTCTCCTCCCTGTCGAAGGCATGGAAGGGTGCTTAAGTAAGCTTTTGGAAAAACTTAACAAAGAGGGGTTGTTGGCTTGTTGGTAAAAGGGTTAAGTTTGGAGTGGGGTGGCCTAGTGTTCCAACCCCACTGATCCCCCAATTAGCATGGCACATTCTTTTTTTTTTAAATTGTCACATAATCGTTATAGCCATTACGTATTATGGTATGGGTTAGAGTCGTTTACGGTTGGTGGTATAAAATTTTTATTAATGTTTGATTTTTAATATATGTTGTAATATATGTGTTGATTGGTGGTGGGGTGCGTGCGTTGGGGTTGGCCCACCTGCCACATTATTACATATATATGTGTGTGTGTGTGTGTGTGTGTGTGCGTGTGTGTGTGTAGTGGTGCCGATGGGATGGCGGGGATGACAACTCGCCCCCAAACTTATATTTTTTCGATTTTTTAATGATAATCGTTCAAATTGTGCTGCAGGTTTTTAAGGGATATTAGATAAAATAACGATTAGACAAATTCACTTTTCAGATGGCCGTATTCTATGCACCGGGTTTCTTCCAATTTGTTGCCTCATTAAGACTACCACTTGGCCAAGTTTGACTTGAACTTTGACAAGTTATAACTTGAGCATCCGAACTCAGATTTGAGTGTCTTTAACACCATGTGAATCAGAGCAACAAGAGCTACGATTTGTTCTTAGTTTCATTTCAATGTGAGGACTTTTATTTTTGAGCCATTTTGAGCCCTCTTTAACTTCTAAGTGTCTCTAGAGCCACCTAGATCAATTATCCTCCTTGTAAGCTTCCCATAGTTAAAATAATATCCACATGGTCATCAATTGTGTAGTAGAACATAAAAATACTTACATTTCTTACGAAAGTTTGCTTCAATAATAATTCTCCAACAACCATTCATTCCATTGCATGTTCTTTGAATTGTTGATTGTCCTAGATCATAATCACAAGACCTTCATCAATACTTATGGTCTAAACATATTTCATCTCATGATTTACATGACTCTAATCCATTTGTAATAATTTATTCTTCATGAGGCTTAACCATCCCAATTTGAAAAACATTTTGAACAAAACTATGGAAAGACTATTATAATGTGCATCATTCTCCAATATACCCTCAATCTCTTCCTTCTTTGGCATGTTGGATAACTGAGTCCAATTGAATGATTTCTTTTGTCCAATTACAAAGATCAATTAGACATAAAATGTGACACCGATTTCATTACCCCAAATTTTGTAATTTAATTAAGAACATATAACTTTGGGGCATCAACATTAATGCTACGATGTCAAACTCTATTATATGATGTAATATTTATTTTTATTAATAAAAATGATAGAGTTGAAGAAAGGGGATAGAAAATATATTATGATGCCTTTGTGAGGGGGAATTTGACTTAAGAGGGAAAATATAGCTTGGGTGTGTTTTCCTTTCATGTGATGGTTAGTCCTCCCAAGAAGTTGAAAGGTTAGAAAGATGAAGGGTCAAGGTGTGATTATAAAAATAAGAGGAGGAGAAATGAAGGGGTTCCTCTTCTTGGTTCTTAAGCTTTTAGTTTTTCTCTCCTCTATTACTTTCCCATATCTCTCTCTCTCTCTCTCTCTCTCTCTCTCTCTCTCTTAATTAAAAATTTTCAATTAGAAAAAGGATTGGTGACAGAACCCATAGAGGTTCGAACCTAATGATTGGTTAAGAGCTATGAGTGATAAATTATGTGACAAGAAATGAATGTATTGCAATGCTTTTTCTTTGTACTAGAAGGCTCAAAGGACTAGGAATGGTCCTAGTTTTGTGTGGCACATAACGCATTGAAGCATGAATGGTTGAGGGATTGTAGAGATTAGATAAAGACTCCCTTGCACTTTTCATACCCACACTATCATTTGTGAATGTATATGGGTATGGTTAAGGAATGAAGAGCAGGAAAACTAAGAAGCTTTCATGTGTGTGGAGGATTGGCCTTCACATTTTGTGTTAAATCTAGTTTGAAAAATGCATTTTAAATTCCTTATTTTAATTTATCCCTCAAGGAATCAAGATTTGGCTCGGGGTGCCAATTATGAGAAATACTACATCATAGTTGAGCCTATGGTTGGGTGGAGAGTGGATCACCCTTCTTGAGTTCCAAAATGTAAGAGATTTGACTCAATATAAGTATCACTTATGCATGATTATTTAAATTTTTTATTGGAAAGTTTATATCTACATGCATTTACCCTTTGGTAAATCTATCGTGATTGTACTTGTTATTCTATTTCAATATATATTTTTATATGTATTAAAATTTTAACAACATTGGTTAAGGAAGATAGGCTTCCTAAATTTGTATTTAAAGAGGGGAAATCTCGTTGATCCTCTAGTCCAATTTTTAGATTTTTAGGCTGAATTGTTTTAGGAAATATGATCAAAGGTAGCTGGGCTTCCTAAATGTATCTTTAAAAAATACATGTAGGAATTTATATTGTAAATTTTTTTCTGGAAGGTGTCAGAAGTTGAAACATGGACCATAAAGATGAGAAATATGATTGATGATCTACTCCAACTTTTATATTTTCGTTGCTGATATTTTAGGAGATATGATCATGGGAAATCGAGCTTCCTAGATATTGCTAAAAACATGCATCAATAATATGATGTTGGGATTTCTATTATAGATTTTATTTTGCAAGGTTCCAATAGTTGAAACCAAGAACATAGTGAGGGTAAATCCTATTTACCATCTATTCCAACCTTCCAATATTGGGTTGTGATATTTTAGGAGATATTATTAGAGGAAGTAGAGCTTCCTAGATTCTCCTAAAATCATGCATCAAATAGGTCATGTTGGATTTTATGCTATAACTTTTCATCTAGGTGGTTCTAGAGTCTATGCTCCAATATACATCAATAGGACTATGGAAACATTTAAGAGAAGTGCCCAATATTAGTCTTCAATACACATAAAATGATACATAACTCCAACGCAAGTTGAGAAGGGTTTCATATATAAGTGAAATGTCCCTAATTGGAGTTTTTTTACACAACCCTGATGGTATGAATCTACATCAGCTAAATTCATGTGTTTATTTTGAGCATGATATAAAATTCCTAATTACTTGTCATTGATGTATATTATTAATAGATGTGGGGGAACCAACCAATGATGACAATGGACACCAAGGTACCTAACATAGTCCACTAAGTGTTAATAAATGAGTTGTAGTTAAACCCTTGTGTAATCAATTGATCACGAGTCAATGAGGTAAACCCACCTGTGATCTTGAAAAATCCTACTATTGAAGTCTGCAAGATCCAAGGTAATATTGGTTGCTAGATCAAGGTCCTAGATAATGGGTTGAAGTCGATAAGAGAAGATCCATCAAAGGAGGTTATGAATATATTTCACATCACTCGACACAGAATAGACTAGGAAACGATATGAATGGATGAAGGCATGAAGTACAACTAACATAGGAATGGTTGACACAAAATGTCAACAAGGATTGTAGATGGCTAACTCAGGTTGAGACTTCCCTTGAACATATAACAACATGAAACAAAATTGGCTTGGCAACATTGAAAAATGAGAACCACGTGATACCATGCAACAACACAAGAGGCATTGAAGCATGCTCCGCAGTGGTTGGAAGAGTAGACAAAATCATATGTATGGTATAACTCTTAGGTAAGCTAAAAACTAGTTGTGAGGAAATGATGCAAAAAGGTGTCATGTTTAAAGGTGACATGAGTAACATTTCCATTTCGACTGATAATAAAGAAAATGAACCCTTTCCATTTTCTCTTTTTAGTCTCCTTTGTAGTTTAATGGGCACAAAAGAGAAGAAAATTAAGCTTAATAGTTCTTTTTTTGTTTAGTTTTAGTGAGCTTGAAAAATAGATAAAATGATACTTGGTATCCTTCAGTTTTTAACAAGCATGAGAAGGACACCAAGGGAGCTCATCCTAGAGGAATAAGTGGTATAAAGGGTAGCAACTAGTTTTTATTTGATGGAACCACCCTAAGAAAAGTGAAGCAGAGAGGTCGACAATAGAGACCACTCATCGCATCAACCTCGCTAGGAAAGGTATGAAAACCAAGCGAATGCAAGAATTGGATCGAGCATAACATGAAAACAGTGGAAAAATGAGACCAAGGTTTATCAACGTGTGTAAGTGAAGTTAACTGTACCATATATCACATGGTACAAATTGAGTGGAATCCTCTCAAGGTAAAGCCAAAAAATGACAAACATGAGAAAATGAGGCTCAAATTCTAAGTCATGGAAAATCAGAAGAGGGGATTCTGGGATATGAAAAGAATGTTGCATGGACATTGACACATAATAAAGGTGCTAAACTAGGGAATCCAAGTCTAGGTAAGCTCTATCGCTAAGTTACGATGTCAAATGAGAGATGGGTTAGTATCGAAACCAGACAAAGTCAGATCTAAGACACAACGAAGATGAAATTGATGATTAACGATGAAACAAATATGGAAGTGAGAGATCTAGTGCTATATGTTATTTTTTAGATAAATGCACCTAAGGTCTAGTGTATATTGTAATAAAAACACAATTGTCTCTTACAAAAACCATCCAAAAATGATAGATCCAATGTGTAAACCACATAATGGAAGAAATAAAACAAGGATTAGGTAGAAACAAGACCATATGTTTTTTATTTTCTTAGTTTTATAATTTTTTTGGATTTTTGTTTATACATGTTGGAAAAGTTTTCATTTATGTCAATGGTTTGTACGACAGAGATTATTAAGGCTAAGGTGGTTTCTAGACTTGTTTCATTTGTCTTCCTTTGTTATATATTCTCCTTTGTCTCTATTATCACAGTTTTCCTTTGTTTGAGTCCATTCTAAATCTATTAAGAAAAGCCATGTGAAGGCCAAGATTTCCTGGCCATGTTGCATCACTTATATGATAAATAAAAATCCCCATATAATTGCATATATAGGTGGTGTATGTGGGTATAACATCAGGCTTGAACCTATGCCTCTTTGACCTATTTTATCCTTCCTTTGAAACATGACAACTAGGTTGTTTCTTGTTTGGCACTTTCACCTACTCATGATCTTGAATGTGTTGGTAGCCCTTGATTTAAAATATCACCTTGTTGTTTTCCTAGTGATGGAGATATATCAGTAACATGGCTTTGTTTTCATAAAGCTATAGTTTAATGGTGTGGGGAATAGGCTCAATGAGTTGGGAATGCTTTTCAAAAATTATGCCATGGTCGATATTGGCCTCTTAATCTGAGTTGGGGATCATGATAGGGTATAGTTACAAGTTTGCAATGTAGGAATCTATGGTAACTAGTCTTGAGCATAGTAAATATTGATCCTTAACATATGTTTGTTGTAATATATTATATGACCCATGATGGGTTATAGAATATGAATTTCATTCACCATTGGTAAATCTTGAAACTGCCTTAATTAAAGATAAAGTAGGTGAGGGTCCCATTGTCCATCATCTTCCTCTATATGAAGAATATAGAAATTATTTGGACTTCAGAATATAGATAAAAAAAATAGTATGTGTTTCAGAGGCTCAATTAGTTGCTTTGTTCTTAGGAAATATACCATGCAATGTAAATATTGGATGGAAAATAAGTTCCTTTTAAATGGTAGTTCCAATGAATGGGATTGGAATTGAAAAGTATGGAAAGAGAATAAGGAAGGAGTAGTGATGCATTTTTTATGATGTTATTTCCAATTTACCAATTTGGAAGGGGGAGCTAACTTAGTAATAATTATGGAAAATCTCAACCACTCAGACTGGATTATAAGGAACAATAATATGGAATTGAAACAAACATTAAATCTAATGTATAGATTAGACTTAAAACGTTTGAGAGACGTATTTGAGATTTCCTAGATTGTCCAGCAAGAGAATATACGAGTTGTAAAAGTTTCGGGTGAGCCAACATTTTTTATATATGAGTGTGATATAATTCTTCCTTCTATTCGTCACAAGCACATCTTCAGTCCTTAGGATAAATTTTGAGTGATGTTCCCGTAGCATATTTAAGGACCCAATTTCGAAGACAGTCAAACAACATGACACACTACAAAATTATACCATACAAGTCTTGTTGGGTTTCAAACAATGTATATTCATTGAATTCATTGAGAATTTTCGTAACAGAAGAAAGCCAGTTGATTACATCATACATCATAATCATGAAACATTTGGATATATATAATTAATTACAAACCTCAAAATTATGTTTAGACCTTTAGAGTGGCACCTATAGTAGCATTCAGTATTATAGATGATATTCTAAAGAGGAGGTTCAGGTGATTGGACCTCATATTTAATTGAAAGAGGGCGCAACATAGTTTATAAAAAATTTTAAATTCTATATGGAACAAGTAGCATAATGTTATGTACATGTGATATTAATTCCTAGATCTAATAGGAGGTGATAATTTGCACAAAATGAAAACATGAAATGTAATATTAATGCCACTATATGTGTGACTTTCCAAATGTCTTATCTCTATTCATGAAGGTTATTCATTTCCTTGCTAGGAATTTGTTTTTGTAAATGTCGATTCCATCTCTGAGTAAAAGAAAACATTTTTTAGAAGAATGTGAAATGAATTGGTGTACCACCATTTCATTTTTAAACCATGTGATGGAATACAAATAGACGATGAGTTATATAAAAATAGAATTTTGAAAGACCTGGTTTGTGAATTACCTATCAAGAGAGAGAAATATAGAAAGACTTGAGGAAGACAAGCATAAGTGAAACAAAATTGAGATAGAGGAGCAGAGGATATAACTAGTTGTTCAAAGAGAAGGAAGAATTCAAAATTTAAAGATCAGGTGAGCAAACAAAATAAATTTTTTAACTATCAGGAGATTGGTGTCTCCTTTCAGGTAGTAACTTGAAAATCAACAGGTTGGAGCCTGTATGAAGCGGGAGTGGGTATTTTCATCAAGTTGAATATTGCAAAAGAAATTAGAATTTGAAGCCTTCTATAGGTAGGAGCCTACAAAAGAATGATGTAGAAATGGAGTGGGTTTCCACTTATATATGGTGTCTACATGTGTTTCTTATTTTTTAGCCTTCAAATTCATGGTTAACTACTAAACACCTATTTAACTCTATTAAATGTTAAAGGAAAAGTTTAAAAATAGTTAAAATTGTTAAAATTAGTAATTGTTACAAGACACAGTGATTGATTCACCCCACCCCCTTGGCATTAATTTCCTTCTTTCTTACAACTGGAATCATAGTAGGCTCCATATGCATAAACCTAAGAGCTGGAAGGAAGATATAACTCATAGAAATGACCACTTAGGAAGGGTGTTCTACAAACAAATATCCTTTGTTTAATGGTAATAATTATGTATTTTTGAAAGTTTGAATGAGGGCTTATTTAATGTCCTTTTGGAGAAGATGTTCGGGGTGCAATAAATAATGTGTATAAAAAACCACTAGTCATTGTGGACAAAGATGATAAATTGGAATTTTATTTCAATTCCAAAGCCATGAATTCTATCCTTAGTGGGTTAGTTGAGGCAAGATTTTTAAAAGTAATGCATCGTAAGAGCACTAAAGAAATGTGGAATGAATTAAAAAACATCCATGAAGGAGATGCTAAAGTGTAATTGGTCAGATTACAAGTTTACATAATGTAATTTGAGTCCTTGATAATTAATGATGATGAAGGTATAACCACATTCATTCTTCAATTTGATGAAATAGTTAATGTTATGAAGGGTCTTGATTAAACCATAAAATAGTCCACCATAGTCCAAAAGGTATTAAGATATCTACCCGCCAAGTTTAATCCAAAAATATTAGTTATAGAATAAAAGTCTAATATTGAAACTCTAACAGTGAATCAATTTATTAGTTATTTAACAATATATGAAATCAGAATTACAAAAGGAAATTCTATATCAAGAGATGCAACATTTAAAGCACATAATAAATCCACAGAAGACCAAGAATGCTCAAGTCTGTGATCAGATGAACACGAAGCTAAATTTGTGAGAAGACTAATGAAAGGGAGTGGTATGTGTAAATGTAAAATTCCTTTTAAGTGATTTAATTATGGAAGAGTGGCGAATTATGCCTCAAACGTTCCACTTAGAAAGGAAGAGAATAATTCAAAAGGTAAATAAAAGAACAAGTATAATATAGTGAACAATTGAAAATAAATTTCAAAAGAAAATCTTTTATACATATGAAGATAGTAGCTCCTTTGAAGACATAAATGAATTTTCTAATGAAGAGGGAATAAGTGAGTTCATTCTTATGGCCCTAGAGACTAAATCTAGAGTACATAATGAGTGTGAGAGAAATGAAGAAGAATAAGGTGAAGTTGATCTTGAAGGGGAGCTAGTTAGTGTTCTAGAAGAAATTGATGGGCTCAAGCAAAAGAACAAGAAACGAAAAGAAAATTTGATTATGCATGTTAAAGAAGAGCCTATGCCTGATGAAATTGTATTGTTGAAGGTTGAACTAGAAGAGGCTAAAAAGGATAAAGATATCCTTTTATAATAGTTAAAAGAGAAAAAAAAAATTGAAAGTTGGAAGATGTTTCTCTCGTAAAGAAGTTAGAAAAAACACATGATGAGCTAAATATGAATCTTAAGAACATTAAGGGGTGTGAAATGTTAGATGACATATTGAATTCCGAGAGATATCTTATGAAACATGGTTTGGGTTATGAGGGAGAAACTAGTAAGAACAAAATAAAGGATAAAAATAGCATCAACTTCATCAAAGTTGTTGCAGGAGATAATGACAACAATCAACAACTAAAGGGTAAGGATGTTAAAAATGCACCTCAACAACAACAAAGGAAAAATCCCACTCAACAACATCAAAGTACTCACCCCACTCAACAATAGCAGACAAGAACACTCTTTAATCAGACATTAAGTTACTAGAAGTCTTATTTCTTCAGAAGGAAAAATTATCAAATGCCAAGGAAACCATATTCACAAGCACCAATTATTCCTAGGTATGAAAATTTGTTCTATGATATTGCTATTTGTGAAAAATTATTGGTCATATGGTTGTGAATTGTAGAATGTATATCATAAGGAATCAAATAAGAAATAAGAAATATATGAAATCAATAATAGATTTGTAAATGTAAGAAAAAACTTAAGAATGAACATCAATCCATTCCCCCCCTTTCTAATGTCATTGAATGCTTCTATTTCCACAAATTTAGTCATAAATCATATGAATGTAAACTAAAAAAATTTGTACCACAACATCAAAGTAATCATAGGATAGGGAGACCTTTGTTGTGGAAAATAAAAAAGGAAGAAAAGAAAACTATAAAATGTGGTCATGTTATTTACGCTCAGAACCAAAATAGTCAATGATATGTAGACAATGGTTGCTCTAGAAATATGACTAGGGATAAGAGCAAGTTCTTGACCCTACATGAAAAAATATGGAAATTTAACCTTTGGCAATGATACACCAAGGAAAATAATTAGAAAAGGCATATTAAATTTCAATAATGGCAAAGGCAAGGCACATGATGTGTTTTTTGTATATGGACTAAAATATTATCTCTTGAGTGCTAGCTAGATGTACTAAACATGATACAATGTTATCTTTAGGGATAAAGAATGTGAAATAAAGTAAAATACAACAAAAAAGGTATTGGCCAAGGGAAATTGATTATCAAAACATTGTATATGTTCTAAAGGAAGGCAATGAATAATGTCATTTGGGAAAACAAGATGAGTGTTGGCTGTGGAATAAAAGACTAGGGCATCTAAAATTCAGCCATATCATTAGAATTAACAAAAAGGGAGTTGTAAGAGATCTACTAAAAACCACAAAGCCACAAAATCCTATCTATAATTCACATTAAATGGGGAAGAAATCTTGTGTTCCTTTTAAGACTAAATACTATTTATCAATGTTGTCATTATGGCTAATGGGTTGTCCTTGATGGAAACCTACATTTCAATTATGAACTTGATGTTAATCTAAATATAATATGATGTCAATCCGAATGTTAAATATGTTTTCCTTGATGTCTTTTTTTTATATGATGCCACATTCTTGTTATGACCAGTTAATATAAGGATGGATGACGAACACAAAGATTTGTTGGACTATTTTTGTTGGGTCCCTATAATACTAGTGATTACCCCATTACTATTGTAGTTATACCCCTTATTAATATTGTTGTGCCCCTATTGTCCCCATATTGTTATTACTGTGCCCCATAGAATCCCTCTATTGTTATTTTTGTGGCTTTATATTATTATTTTAGGCGGTTGGGTTATACTGTGACTCCTTAGACTCCTATATATAGAAAGGAGGTTTTGTCATTGAACATCCAAGATTTTCATTTATGTAATGAAAGGAGGTGCCCCCTCAAAGAGGCTTAATTCTAAGGCGTTGACTACTTTTTTCTTTTCTTGAGCTAGTTTCATAAATTTGGTATCAGAGCTTTGGATTCTAGGGTTTCGCTGCTCCAAACAGGTCATCATGGCATTTTCGCTATAACTTGTTTCTGCGATGTTTCAGAAATTGAAAAAAATCCCATTTGAGAATACATCATGCTAAATCTCGGGTCTGAATTTCAGAGCTTTTTGCGCTATATTTGCGGAGATATGATCTGAGGAAGGTGGTCTTTTTGCAAACTCCTGAATTACATTCCAAACAGGTGACCTGGGGAAAATCGTCATAACTTTTTCTTTGAGCATTGGATTGAAATTTCGTAAGAAGGCACAGAAAGAGGATGGACTGTAGTTTATTCTATATATTTTTCAGAGCTAAAGGTCAAAACAATGACTCGTGGCATGTCGTACAAGTTCGCTCTACTGAACTAGTCTATAATCAGGTCACTGTGGGAGATTTCACATAACTCTTCCTGGGAGAATCCAATTTGGATCAGATTGGTGGCATTGGAAAGAGGACACAGAGGGCTACTGAAGGTCGCGATTTCAGAATAGGATGTTTTGAAAGTACAAAGATACATCAAAGGCAATATCGATCTCCTACAAAGCAAAAAAAGGTGTGTAGATTCTTTTAAATTTTTTCTTAAGATTGGTTTGAAAATTTATTTTGAATGAATTCAAAGGGCTAGTAGAGCATTATTATCGGTAACTAATTCCCTGAGGAAAGAAAATGCAAACACCTAGTATGGAACCTGAAAGCTCTAGCATGACTCATGAAGAAGAGGAAGAAATGCTACATGTATATTTTCAAAATTACAAGAACAAGTGCAAACAAATGCAC
>APFE030906418.1:106827-117869 GCA_000404065.3 Pinus taeda | reverse complement strand
TATATATAGGAGTCTAAGGGGTCATAACATAATTAGAGCCGACATAACAATAATAATGTAAGGGCACACTAATAACAAGAGTGGGCTTCTATGGGGCACCATAGTAACAATATGGGCACTACATGGGTACATCAATATAATAAGTGGGTTGTACTAATAACAATAAGGGGTTACACTAGTAGTATAGGGGCCTAACACTCTCTATCTCTTCGCACTGCTTTCTTTCTTCCTCTTCCTTCCTTCCTTCCAACATTCCTAAGAGCAGTGGTGGACTGAGTCTCAAACCAATCCAATTGACTTTGAGTCTTTGGAGAGCTTGCTTGTACATGGGTGTTATGTTTGGTTCCTCTCTCATTCTTTGAGGAGAATGGTATTCTCTGATTTTCAGGCTGTAGGGAACTTGTCCTCAAAGTCTGTGACTACTTACTCTTGGGCAGCAAGGTACCTAGTTGTAAGCTTAGGGTCATTTGCAATAAGGTTGTGGGTGTTGATGATAGTCATTGGATTTGATTGCTCAACTCTTATCATGAGGGGTTTTGTCTCTTCCCTTTCCATTAATTTTTTCATCTTTGCAGCTTTTGCCTCCTCATGATTCATCCATGATGCCAAGGCCATCAATTGTAAGCCCCCTAGTTTTGAATTTGGATCCCACACATTTAGATCTATCAAGGCTATTTGTGTAGGTAAAACTTAGAAATTTTAGCTCTATCCTCCAAGGTGCTTTGATCACAGAGATCAATGAATTGTATATAGTCTTGGAAGGGCATAGTGCCTCTCTATGCTAAATTTTTAATTTGGAACTGTAGCCACCATTACTTAAGATACAATGAATATGACTTTGCTAGCATCCTGCACTAGAATGCCTCTAAGGATAAACTAGCTATAGATGCGAGTTGACTTTCTCTCTCTTGTAACTGTCCCCTTAGCCATGCATACTCTACTTTCAACTGAGATTTCATCATTGCCTCTCATTTTCTCAAAGCAACCCATCCAATTTTGTATTGTGAAGTTTTATACTACAGGAGGGTGCTGATGAATTCTCACTATGTTTGTGGGTTCCCTCTTGTTAAATCCCCTATCATTTTTCTCTGATAATTGTCGAGGCGTGTATGTTCTAATTCCAAATTCTAATGGGTGAGATATTTTAGATGACAACTCTGTCTATAATTCCCCTAGACTGCAATTTCCTTAACCAAATGGAAGGCTTTCCTATATTTTTTCACTTGGAAAAGGTGGGAAGGTATAGCTCCTACCTTCTGGTTATTGCCTAATGAAGCCAACCTTTGATTTTTCCTCTCTAAATGCCCACTAATAATCTTATAACTAACTACTATGTCTCTTGTAGGACCTCCTGTAGGATCTTCTAGGTTTCCTTGTAGGATCCTATAGGTTCTCCTACGCTTAAACTTCTCACTGTCTTTCCTATAGACACTGGTTCAAGAGCCAAGAGAAACCTTGCTTCAATGGATCCCTGAGATTGTGAATGCCTCCTTTGCATGGGAATCAATATTTTATTTCCTCATATGGGTGATTTTGTGGGATGGTGTGCTAGATACCACAGTAAGAGCACCCATTTTTGGACTGTTGGTTCCACTACAAATTCATCATTCCTCTTATCCTGGTAATCATCTCCCACTTCGGTCATCCGTAACTTAACCTTTTTTGAACTCATATCCTTTTTATTCTAATTTGACTACTACCACGTGTTTAGTGATCTTATTTTATTCTCCTCATCGATTGGCTGAAGGTGGCCAAGTTAACTAGTCACCTTTGCTTATAAAACCAACTCTTACACAATCGTACATTTGTTATCATATCATGCTAACGAGAGAGCTTAAGCAAGATGACATACCTGTGGGTAAGATGCCTTGATGATGCTACTTGTTGGAGAATGATGTCTGTGTGATGTGTAGTTACTACATATGTTTTTTTTTTTTTTTTTTTTTTTTTTTTTTTTTTTTTTTTTTTTTTTTTTTTTTTTTTTTTTTTATTTTTTTTTTTTTTTTTTTTTTTTTTTTTTTTTTTTTTTATATTGGCCTCCTTTGATGCTTGTTTCCTTCGATGTGCAGGTACTGGAGGGTGATGCTGATGATCCTACTGTTGCTTCTAAGCCTTGAAGGATCTTCCTTAACAATAGGATCTCTATGTTGAAGATGATTACAACCTGTGAAATTTCTTTTTGTGGGATAGGTTGCTATAGGATTTCCTACATGAAACCTACAGGATTTCGTGTCGCTACCTCTCCCATAAACTTTTGTTCTTTTCTTCACTTCTGGAGCATGAGGATTGTGGTCATGGGTAGGGAAGGGGTTTAGTGATTGGTAGGTGAGAGTTATAGCCTTTAGGTATCGTTCACTTGTCTTATGTTCTTACCCTCTTCTATTTGTTTTTTTGTGCTCTGAAAACTGTAATTTTTTTTAAACAGAATTATTGGATGAATGCAAGGGTAATCATGGTGGAGAGAGGCATGGTGATGAGGGGTGAAGTAAGAATTTTAATTTTTTGATACAAGCAGGTCATCTCCTTGCTCTAGGGTCACTTCCCTTTGGATTCCCAAGCCTCTGTAATTCCTACAGGATCATCTTGTAGGTTTTCAAGGAATCCTATAGGTTTACAAGGAATCCTATAGAAAGTGCAGAGCCTATGTAAACTGAGCTACATGAGTTCATAAATGAGGTGAATGATATGACGATCAAGAATATGGGATGGAGGAATGAAAACATGAATTGTGTAGGTCCTTCTACTCCTCTCTTATTGATCCAACTAGCTCGAGAGACACACACAGGACAAAGAGGGCTTAGGGAAGCTCAAAAATCAAATTGATTAGAATGCTTTTAAACTAGGACTAGAGCGTTGATCTCATCATCTTGATCGCACCGATGTGAATGGTTTGTCAATCCGAGTCCAGATGAGGAAGATAGAAGCAATCAAAGTTCAGTTGACTTCTTGTTGACTAGGCATGCTTAAGGAGTCCATAATTTGGACAGAACTTGACCACCAGATTGTAGCCAACCTGGGCTAGATTCTGAGTGAATTTGGGGCTCGGTTAATTTGTCTCCTTCGGCCTCAAAACAAAATTTTTGAAATGGCCTTATTATTAAAAATAAAAAAATATATATATAAAGGGGCAGTGGCGGGCCACCACCCCCACCACCCACGCCTATCTATTCACCATACATTCAAATTAGGTGAGGCCAATGGGAGTTGAACCCACCACTAGTGAGAGTTGAACCCATCACCAGTGGCAGGGCTGGCCCCGCCCATGCAGCAGCCCCGTATAAAATAGCACCACCACTAAAACAAAATATTTATTACGCTAGCCACACCCAACCACCACGATGGACAATGGAGGCAGGTATGGGGGGTAGGCCACCCAAGGCAGGCCCAACCCAACCCACATTTACTTGAAAAAAAATTAATGTGTAAAAAGAGGAGGAGGCAGGGTTTGACCGCTTGACCATGTCCCTATTAATCGGATCCCTAACCAACTCAGCCAAACCGCCTTCTTATTTAATTTTCCACCGATTTTTTATTTAAAAATAGTTTTTCAGTGCACCCAGGTAGATGGAGGAACCAAGAGAGGGCACATATTTCGAGACAAAGGAAGGCAGTGCATGCAGTTCGAGGCAACGTTTTACAGGAGGGCCAAATTTTCACTTTGTCAAATTTTGACAAATTTTATATGGTTTCAGCACTTCTTGATGCCATGAACGCAATGGAACTATATTTTTATCCATTAGAATTCTACATTTTTTGGCCATTTTTTAGTATGTAGGTGGAACCATGACTGCTGTAGAAACAGGGAGCGAAACCATGACCCTTGAAATTTTCCCAAGGAGGTAATTTTTCTCCATGTAGGAATATAGCCAAGTTTATAGTCTTTTTTCATGGTTTTCCATAGGGATCTCAATGGCGAGGTCAGATTCGCCCTTTGAGTTGAAAATTTCTAGTCCACCCATGGAGCAGAATCTTTGAGGAATCTAGGGGGAATCTAAAAGATTCCTTGAGCTGCAAATTCTCAATTTTTCAGAGTTCAAAAATTGAATAGTCAATTTTGCACTATTCTTCGCCACAAATCTGATGGTGTGTTCAGCTTCTCATTTGCTCATTCTATTCTTTAGCCACATTTCTAAGTGGAATGCGCATTCATGTGTGAGCAGCCATTTCCATGCGATTGATGCCATGAGATTGATGGCACGAACAACTTCAATGGGTTGACATCCGCTTCTTCAAATGGCCCTTAGTTGTGAGGTATATGCAATGTGTTCATGTACTTATTTTTCTATACCTTATGCTGCATAGATCGCTATTTAATGTTGATGAGGGATCTTGTTTATTACTTGTTTTCATGATCCCTACTTGATGTGATGTGGAATTGTCTATGTCATGTACTTGTTGTCATGACTTGTCATGTTATGTTTTGAGATCCCTTTGTTGTATGTTGATGGTATACTCATGTGTCACTGTGAATGTTGTGTTTTGAGATCCCTTTTATGCCACATTGGCGAAATGATCATCATGCATGAGTTTGTTTCATACTCGTAAGATTCTTTTGACTAAGAGTTCCTGTAGTGGAACGTCTCTTGGAACCACTCCTACGTGAGGGAATTTTCCTTGTATGGTAGCAACATCACCTCTTATGTACATCATCACTATTGACAACACTTAATGTAGTAGCCTACAAAATCTTGACATTGGGGCCTGAAGACGTAGTCCCTCCTAGACGAACTCCGTTATCGATGTCATGTTATTTCATGTGCTAATGATTATCATGTTCCTCTTCTTTTGAGCATACATATGTATTCATTTATGTTCTCTTAAAAATGAAATTTAACACATCGTGAAAGTAACAGGTCTTGGAAGGGTCCTTCATCACACCCAAACTTGGATCAAGTGGTATCAGAGCCGTCTTTGCATTGATGTGAATTGCAAGCATGAACAATGGAACATGCTACGACAGAGCATTAAAAAGCGATGTACGATACCATGCTCAAAATTTCAGAAAGGGTGGAAATAATGTATGAAACTCTACAGAAAGAGATAAAGGAAAAGGAGCGATTGCAACTTTAGTCACAAGCCATGGAAGAGGTCTTGAAAAAACTGGAGCACAACAAGAAGAATCCTCAAACAGAGAACATTGAATTGAATATGCTTCTACATGAAGAGAAAGAGGAAAAGCATAATTTGCTACAACAGCTGCAAGCAAAGGACGAGGCCTTGGAAAAGCTGCAGCATGACCCATGTGAGGTAAAAATTATTTCTCCATCTTCATGTATGTTTCTTGGTGATGATTTCACTGTTTTTGAAAATCATACCACAGGAATTGGGTCCAAATTGTTGAAGAGAATGGGGTATGAAGGAAACAGCTTGGGAATTAATGGCCAAGGCATTATCAACCCCATCAAAGTGGAGAAATTACCCCGTCAGATAGGACTTGGGTACGTCAGGAAGGAAGTTGGGGAATGCACCGAGACAGCGAGCAAACCACTAACAACATATGATGAGAAGCCCTCATTAGTTCTTTCCAAATCGACAGAGGAGGTAAAAGATATTGATTTCCTTTTTGTTTCATCTTTACATAGTATGATTTCTGTTGGAAATTTGGAGATCCCAATTACAGGGACAAATATGAGGCTCCTTACAAGGACGAGGCATGAGGAGGAAAAAGAACTTGGTGTTAATAACCAAGGCATAACTCAACTATTGGAGTTTGTGCAGAGACCTCAATTTGCAAGCTTGAGATACACTAAGGGAGGATGCTTGAAGGAATTAGATGCTTCTGAGACATTGTCGAAATCATCAAGGAAAGAGAATGATGAGAACACAACCCCATCATCCCATGGCAGTGCCCATTGCAGGGAAAGAGCTGAGGCAAGCTCTCATTGCCATAATGCCACCAGAGATGGCAAAGAAAGGTATAACCACTCTCGACATTCGAATGTTCATTTCAACTATAATAATATTGTTAGTGATGAATGTAAAACATGGCATCAGAAAACATGTACCATTTGTGGATTTCATAACCATACATTTTCTAAGTGTTGGAAAAGAATACAAGCACACAAAAGGAGGAGGCATGAAAGACCCTCTCAACAACAAGTAAAGAAACATGTTAAGTAGATCTGGAGAAAGATGATGTATTCCAGTCATTGCGATAGAAGTGGCCATCAAGGAGCCACATGTTGGAGGCTCCATCCAAAGCAGTGCCTTAAAGACAAAGTGTTGATACATGAACCAGGTGAAAAAATTGTTCGACTAGCAAAACCACCACAGGGAGATGACCCATTCACAACTATAAATGAAAAATGGTTTCTAGATATGTTAGCTTGTCAAGGTTGTGATTTTGTAAATCATTTGTTTCATTTTAAAATGTAAAAGTGAGGATGTGTTTTCCATCACTTTTTCAGCAACAATGATGTCTAGTCCTATTTTGAGTTGCATGGTAAACTGTGAAAGTGATGTCGTGTTTCCATCACTTGTCAAAGAAAGTAATGTTTGGCCTTATATTTTTAAATCATGTGTTGTAGTGATGATGTGTTTTCCATTACTTGTTGAAGTAACAATGATATTTCGGCCTTGTAGTCGTAGCTGGGGTATTGAGTTCATCTTGATGTAAACTTGACCACCGAGTATGTGTTATAAACTCATGGAAAGTATGGGATGTTTGGGTCATTAGTTAGTCATGAAATTCAAACATGTAATTTGAAAAACAATGTACTACATGTTGCAAAGGTTGCAGGTGTTGGCTCATCGCTTAAGGCTCCGAAGAACAAGGGTGAAGGAGATGGAAGTGAGACATTTTCAGGACGCTTCTAATGTAGACAATGTATATAAAAGTTGCAGATTAATTTTCATACTCTTGGAGGACCAAAAGCTCCTTAGTGGGGATGATTGATCCAGGTGGCTCCAGAGACACACAGGACAATGAGGGTTTAGGGAAGCTCAAAAGTCAAAGTAATCAGAGTGTTTTCAAACTAGGGCCAAAGCATAGATCTCATCGTCCTGATTGTAGAACTCTGAATGGTTTGCCAATGTGAGTCCAGATGAGGAAGATAGAAGCGGTCAAAGTTCAATTGACTTTTTGTTGACTAAGCAGGCTTAAGGAGGCCACAATTTGGACAGAACCCAGCCACCAGATTCTGGCCAAACTGGGACAGATTCCAGATGAATTTGTGGCCCAGTTAATTTGTCTTCTTCAGCCTCCAAACCGAATTTTTGAACTAGACTTATTACTAAATATTAAAAAACATATATATAAAGGGGCAGTGTGATGAGCCCCAAAAATGGGTAACTTATTGGGCTCATTTTGCCTATTATTCTCAATTAATCCACCAAAATTCATAGTTTATGCATCTTTTTGAGTATATTTGTGTTAATTGAATGAATGAGAATAGTCGCTTGACCATGAAGTCTAATACGTGCTTATTGCAGATTTTTGGACATCTTTTGGACCAAGGTCAAGCATTTATGAGCCAGTTGACAGCAAAATATGAGAGAACAAGGATGAGGATTAGTAGGAAGGGTGTCTCCTACACCAAATGGCCCCTTCGTTGAGTTCTCCACCATCAACTCAGAGTTTAGCAACCCACCAAAGATGATTTCCAAGGGCAACCAAGCAGCTTTTGAGAAGTGGCTAATTACTTGCAGTTTTGAGCAGTCGATCCCTTGAGTTAAGGAGGGCTATTGGAGGTCCTCATGGTGCATAAGTAAGAAGGCTTCCAGCCTTGGTTGTTTAGCTCTTGAACAATTGTATTTTCACACTTTAGTGTTGCTCTGCCTTTCAGCTCATTTTCAAGCTTTTGCTGTAAACATTTTTGTGACGTGGTTATTTTTTGAGTAATGGTGATCAATTTCACTTTGCATAAGCTCTGAGATTCTTTTAGGAGGTTTTAGATCTTGGGGTTGGACCGAACCCAAGTGCCAGTACCTCCTTTTCTGTACTTTTATATGTTTTTGCTGCATTCCTAGAATAATTTTTGCTACTTAGATTAAAATCTTGCTTGGTTACTTAGGTCGTTTGTGATGGTTGAGATATTTTTTCATGCTTCAGGTTGATTTGATAGTTTGGTAAAGGAAAAGACCTGCAAAAAGGCCATCAAGAAACCCTTGATCTCATCTCCCCCTCCTTGGGACCATGAGTTGAGGCCAAGGCATACTTGATGCCACAAAAACACTGCTTTTTCCTCTTCATGCAATTTCTAGTGTTAGATTTTTAGTTAGGAAAGTTGATACCAGTTGTGATTACATGCTTAGATATGTTCTTACTTGGTTTTCATAGTTGGATTACATGATTTTCTGCCAATAATCTTCTGTACATCATGATTTCTGGTATTTATGTCAAATTAGGTCAAAATAGCTAGGAATTTGTTAGGGAATGACACGGTTTCTTTTTGTATGTTAATGGATTTTGTGTACTGTGACGCGAACAACTTTCTGTTTGTTTTGATTTGAACGGATTCGTGTAGTGAAGTTAGTGGTTAACCTTCATGCAGTTAATGAAGCGAAGGGGGCTAGGCCTTTGGTTAGGTATTGGGGCAGCGTTGCCTATTGATGAATCTTTAACTTTTAGGTCTTTTCCAATTTGCATCTATGGAAGTATTCAAAACCATATTTTGAAAAAATTGAAAAGGCCTTCTCGAATTGTGCTATATGGAGTTTTTACTCTGCCTTGGAATCTATTTTCTGCATCTGTGATCAAAGCCAAAGGAAAATACATATGCACAAAATAGGTGTTCTGGAAATGACAGATCAATTAACTCTATCTGGTTTTCCTAGTCTTCGTTTGATCAGTTTTGGAAAATAATGTGCAGAACACCTATGATACCTCCCTGCCTACCCTTCCTCCATCAATACAACTTGCTCCATCCCCTAACTCATATTCTTTCCCTTCATTTGCACATTTTCTCACTTTGCCCTAATTTCTACATTCTTGTGCATCATTGCTCCCTCCATCCTCAAACAAATCCAATCACCTTAATCACTCATTAGCCTCATTCACCAGGTCCTAGACCCCTTAACATCCTCATCCAACCTCCATTTCCACTTTCCACCATTTTTCCACCATCAACCCTCCAAAATCCTCTTTCCGAACATCCTGTAGAACATCTTGTAGAACATCCCGTAGAACCCCTGCAGACTTCCTGTAGAACATCACGTGAGCAAGTTTTCGAGATCTGATCACTGTGAAACTCTTTGGAAGGGTGCTAAGGACCCCTTAGGCCCTCTTTTCACCTTCCCAACCTCCTGCAATAGCCTACCCCATTTCCTTTCACCAATCAACCTCTGCACAGTAAAAAACAGTTAAAGCACATGCATAACAATTCTACAATATTACTCAAAAATACAAAAAGATGTTCCTTCTCATATTTCGCTTCAAAAGTAGCTTAGTCACATGCACTTTACCTTTCCAAGAGTCAAAGACATCCATTTTTGCAACTTTCATCCATTTTCTTGCACCAGTAGGGTTAGTCGATAAAACTAGGGTTTGCTAGGGTTTTCATTTCCTTTCAGCTTTCCGCTCCTTTCTGCAAGTAGATTAGCCTCTTTTGACTTAGCTTTCATCCATCGCAGTTAAAAGCTTCTTCTAAGAGCTCACAGAAGTTGGCTTAAGCTCCTAGCGAACTTGTGCCAGCTGATCAAGTGACAGCCTGCGGCAAGAGCTAGTACTTTTGCATATATCACCGTCGCTTCCAATTTTGTTACAAACTACCAGGTTGATAAAAGTAAAGAAGGGAGTCCCAGGAGTTACAACATTATTGCTACAATATTGGAGCCCACCATCTTTTTGGTGCCATTCAGGGGAAGCGTCAGAGTATTTGTGATTTCTGCTTTTCTTCTATTTTCTACTGCAACCTTCTACTCAGTAGTTTATTTCAACAAGCGTAGAGTAGTTGTTTCATTTCCATTCTGCAATTTCATTTCTGAAAAAGTAGATTAGACATTTCCTGCTTTCATTCATTAGCATTTCAATTCTACAAGCGTAGATTAGCATTTAGATTCCGCAATTTCATTTCAGCAACATAGATTAGTCATTTCCTGCTTTCATTTCAATTCTACATTTTCATTTCAGCAAGATAGATTTTAGTTAGTTGCAGTTCAATCTATTTTAGTTTTTGCAGGTGAAAGTAGAAAAAGAAACAAAATTCAACCAAAAAGATTTCCATTTCATGCCTCATACGAACAGAGACAATATAGGAAAATTCTTGCCCGACACCCCCACCACATCACTGAGTCACCCTTCTCTCTTCATTTGGTGGCAACGATCTAGAAGAACCTATAGGTGAACCTCCAGAGATATACGAAAATCCTATAACAGAAGAAGAGCAAGAGAACGTTCCTCTTGAGACCATGGCTGAACACAGAAACAATATAGGAGATTAGGAGAGAATAGAAGGTGCCTTTCCTATTCAAGAGACCAATGGGGACACCAAAATGAAAAACATAAGTCCCTCAGCCTTACCTCACTTCCATGGATTGACCACTGAAGACCCTGATACCTTCTTGTTTGAGTTTTTTGTCCTCTGTCGAACTTATGACTATGCAGAAGACAAGAAAAAGTTGAAACTCTTTCCCTCTACCCTCAACGATGCAGCACTACGCTGGTTCATGGGGTTACCTAGAAACAGTATCATAACTTGGGCTCAAATGCAACAAGCCTTTAACAACAAATACATGGACTACTGTAGGTCAAAGGAAACGAAGGGAGAAATCTTTCAGATGACCATGGGAAGTGATGAATCCTTAGAAGACTATGAAGAAAGGTTCCAACTTAGTTATAATAGGGCCAGGTGAACACTTGACCCTGCATCTCTGAAGCTGGTTCTGCTCCGAGGAATTCTTGATGACCTTCTAGATACCCTCCATTTGCTAGCTGGAGGAGACATTTACCAACTACCTTATGATGACATAAACACTGTGTTTAGGAACCATTCTAGGGCAACTCGAAAAAGAGGTAGGGGGAATCCACTTTCAGCTAGTGCCACCTTCTCCAAACATGAGTTTACAAATCAGATGGCAGACCTTAAAAGTGAGGTGAGACAGAC